>JAQIWH010002232.1:0-25814 GCA_034695005.1 Cryptops parisi | reverse complement strand
CAAGTACTGAAAATGTACTTAAAATGTACTTGCTACGTGTACTTAAGTATTCGGTACTTAAGTACTCGGTATCCCTGATCCTACGTATTGTCTACACAAGAAATTTTGATACTAATGTCGCAAGATTCCATTTCTCAAAAAAGTATCGCATGGGCTGTCACAAAAAAAAAACCTCTTAAAAAACCCAACCTTATTCCTCTATAATTAATTTCGCTCTCCACAAAATTGATCACTGCAATTTTTGCTTCTTTTGCCACCAATTGATGATTGTTAAACCATGATTTATTTCTTTTTTCTCCCCATCTAGAAAAGTAGGGGGAGATGAAAAAAAAATAAAAATAAAAAAGAATGTGAACCTACAAACACATGTTGCCCACAAAGTCTTGACTTCTTTTTTTTTCTCCATCAACTAAGGATTAGATAAATGATTTTGAATTCCTCCACCACCCCCATCTCCATTTCTTCTTTTCGACTTTCAAATGCTAGTTAGAAGAGCGAAAACCAAGAAAGTGCTTCTCGTTTTATAGCCGTTGATTACTGAATAATTTATGAGTCCCAGATTGGCACCCACCAACAAGAACACGAAGACAAATCTGATCGATCAATTTCCACCGGGGTTTTGTCTTGTACATTGAAATTCAAACTTATCGACTTCTGGTGTGTGGTACAGACAGTGGTACAGTCTTCTACCCATTTTTGGATTTCAACATTTTTTACAAAACAAACTAAAAAATCAAAAATTCTATATTTTTTTCGTATTCTCTTTTAAATCTGTGATTTACTGTTAAAAAATGTTGATTTTAATAAGTTCACTATTTCTTTACAAATTCAGCAATGTTGTTAGTACAGTAGTACATTGAAATTGAAGTCAAACTTTTCGACTTGTGGTGTTTGATACACTTTCATAATCACTTTGGTTTTTACCATTTTCTTAAATAAAAAGAGAAGCAAATTTTGTTTTTGCATATTTTAACCGGTATCAAATATTTTAATTTTTACTTTACCAAAAATCCACTTTAATTTTAATATTTCGTAACCCGTGCACATGGAGATAATCGTTGTGTACATGTTTGTGTACACTAGCGTTGATTGATGTTTGTTATCGTTTCCTTGTGTGCAAAGTATTTTTACTTGTCATGAAAACATTCTCCCACACACAGCAGGAGAAACGCCTGACTTTTACAGTATATATTGTACTGTAGCTTAATTCCACGTAAATTCAGCAATGCAGTTGATAAAAAAATGAAGTATTGCACCCAGTCATGATCTTTTAACCAGATTAACAAGAATAATACCAATAAAAAAATAGTATATCATAAAAATAAATGATCTTTTCTGATGTTTATTGTAATAGGTTACATATTGATCAATAACTCACAAATCTTGGCAGTTTTATTGAATCTAACAATACTGTACCTGTGTAATGATTCTTATCAATAGATAAATTGAAGGTTCCGCAAAAGGTTCCCCAAATAAATTGCATGTTTTAAATCAGTATTTCATTTTATTAATAATAAAAAAAACAACTTCATTTCATCACTTTGTATGAAGTTTCGAGCAAACTTATGCTGTACACAGAAAAAAACATCAAAGTCCTTTGAGTTTGTATTAACAGTATTTTTTTCTCACCTTTATTGCCCTGAATCATTATGAATGATAACCGTTTCTTAATGACTTTCTCAGAAAAGACATCAATCACGACGAGACAATTTATGCATGAAACGATTAACTATTTCAATGATGCACGCATCAATGTACTTTTCCAATTGTTACGATGCTAAATTTGCCAATAGCAATTGCGCTTGGCTAAAAGTGGGGATTATGTATACATTATATCAAGCCAAAGTAAAATTTGATTAGCGCAAGTTTCAATTATTGTGAAGTGCACTTTCAGTGGAAAACTCTTCGGGATAATCCAATAAGCTGCTGCAAGCCACAACGATGAGCAAAAATGAACAGGAAGCCGGTAATGCAATTATGAATCAACTTAAGTTTTTAAATGCTTGTATACTTCCTTATCATGACCTTTAACCGATACTAAAAATCTCTAAGGTGCCCTTTGTACCCTGAGAAATTTCCAAAACATTCACCATGACGTTAGCGCTTAATAGTAGGCCTACCAATCCAATTCCCGTACGCAACCCGGCCCGGCATTAGTATGTAGCAGCATGTTATTTGCAATTAAGATCTTCATAATTTAATTGTTCTGATCAATATTAATTGTTAGGAGTCAAATGTTATTGTTAGAAATGCAGATGTTGATCTTAATTCAATGGATTTTAACCTTGAGTTCAACTTTACGGGGTCCTTGCAAAGTTAATGACAACATTTAAAAACAGTCGTCAAATTATCTGTCTGATGTTAATTTGACATGTATGTTGTCGATACATTAACTTTTACATAACAAAAAAAAAAGAACATCCAATCAAAATGAACTCAGTATATGTAGAGATGATTGAAAGTCGGGTAATATCCAAGAATCGTAAAAGGAAATTATTGGGTAACGTATTTTCCATATTCTTCAAACACGTTTCCTCGGATTATCTATTGATGCATGAGGAAAAATCGCTTCCATTGATGCAAAACCATTGTAGGGAATGCACAAAAAGACATCGGGTATGGAAATCGAAATACCAAGTACCAGCATTTTTCAACTCACTAGCATCAAGGTTACCAGCAAAGTATAGAATCCAGGCATTCGATAGAATGCAAAGCCTGATTTAGGCAGAGTATAAAATTAGCATTGGAATAGTTATGTTAAGCACACATTTGGGTTAGGTTTAAAGCTAGGCCTAAATATTTTTTTTAAAAAAAATGTTAACTAAACTAGGTTAAGTAGGCTGCTAAGCTAACCATGAAACCTAAACAGTTGATTACAAAGTGTTGTTTCATACACATACTTTGCCAAAATGAGATAGGGTACCAAAAAAAAGATTATACACTACAGTATATACCAAGTTTCAGCAAAATAAAAAATGGAAGGTGAATTCTTTGGGCGATTTCACATTGGAATGACACTGTTTTTTATTTATTTGGTGATTATTAATTTTATTATGGCTTCCTGAGTGTCCTGATAATAAACCAAAATTTTGGATAGGCAATTTGTGGACAACTGTGATACTAACTTCTTACCCAACGAATGAAAACTGATCAGCAAGAAGCTGACGTCACAGTTGTCCACAAATTACTTGGCTGCCACACCAAAAATTGCGTGTCAGAAGACCTTTATAATATGGATGAGTATGTCCATCTTGCTAGATTTTAACAAAAATCATTGAGTTTTGTGGTAATGAACAGTGACAATGATATTTTTAACTAGTAAAAAGCCCATCAAACGATGGGCATCTGGCATCATCTGGTGATAACATTCAAAAACCGTTTAGTTGACTTTGAATTTGGTTTGAATCAGAGGCGGATTGATTCAACATACAAATCAATCTTGTAAAACAAAAAATAATAATAATAGTAAACTATACTGACAAATTCAATCATCAAATCAAGGTAAATCCGTTGAACAGAAAATCAGATCTGGAAAAACTGTTAAACAAAACTGGTATGTTAATAAGGAACCATTCACATTTCCATGTTTCTGTTGTTTATCGAATTTGGTACTCCAACGTTCCCAAAATGTGCGATGTGTTTGTTTGAGTAGAAAAGTGTTTTCCATCGCATTACGTTGGAGGTCTGTTGCACTTGAAATTGCATTGCACAACAAGAAAACTTATGAGCAGTAAACATGGTGTTTGACATAACGTAGAGCCAAGAAGTTGGAATAATAAAAATTCAAATTTTTCGAATAAAGTTCAAGATCAGTGGTAGGAAACAAAGCTCAAGTGCCTACAAATAAAAGCAGCAAACAAGAAATGTGAAAACGTTTATGCAGCTATTTCCACGTGTGTTATTGAAACATCAAGAAAAACAGTTGGTGCTAAATTTTTCACAATACCAACATTTTCTGAAAAATATTGCAGGCAAGCAACCAAGCAAAAAAAATGTCAAAGTGACAGTCTTTACCAAGTCAAATTAAATGGATCAATACCAAAAACTTGCACTCCTTAAGCACTAAAACTACGAGCCAGCCAGACTCTATTGCAAAGCATAGGATCTACAACAACGAATGAAAGAATAACTTCAAACTAACATATTACCGGTATCTATCAAGTTAATTATACGGGGTAAATTAATAAAAAGATTTCATGGGAATAATCGAAAATTTATTGTTGTAATGAAAATGTTGAATTTGGGATATAATAGCATTAGCATCTCGACAGGGTTCCTGTGATAAGTATTTTCATTAAACTTGAAATGCAATTTCAAGATCATGGCATTATTATTAGGTTTGTGAATCTTTAATGCAAAATAAAACAAAAATCCAAAATAAGTGCATAAAAAAGAGCATCAAATTCACAAAATAAGTGCTAGTATGGGTGCAAATGCAAATATTTCTGTATTTCAATAGTGTAAGTCAGAATTTTTTCTTCTTTTTTATTCGTTTTACCGGTATTTCCAACCATCGATTCAGGATTATTCTATTCACAAGGAATATTTTAATCTTTTGAAACAAAAATCTTTGTTGTCAGCGAAAAAGTTCTGACACACTGAAAATGACCTTTCCACATCTACAAAAACAAGAGGAGCATATTTGACTCGAAACATCAGGTATCTTTGTTTCTCGTTTTGCATCTAAAGAAAAAAGGGTTTGATGATGTGATAGATTGAGGTTGATATTCATTGGTGCTCAGAAAATAATTATTAAAAGAAAACAAAAAAAAGAAGCCAAAAAGTGGTTTTGAGGGGCAAAAGTCCAGGAAAAGGGTGCTTAAGTCGTGTTTAGGTGCAAAACAAGAAAACAAGAGCAAAAAAATTGGCAACTAACACTGTTTACTAATGCACCTCTATGGTTAATCAGAAATCAGGAATGCACTCCGACACTTGTCATTACATGAGGGATGCACTAAAAAAAATCACAACAAAGTCATTACAAAGATTATTACATTGGAAACCATGAGTGGAAACTACCACGTGACCAAGTTCGTTGATATTCCATTTAGTGATAAACAGTAGTCCCCCTCCCCCAGTGGTTTCATTTAAGCCTATACAATAAGACCTACACAATAATCCAACTACAATAAAAATAGAAACAGAACAATAGAGCAACTCCCTCAAAGCTTCCAGCGTTGTATCAGTGTAATGCAGTATAGTGTATGCAATTCACTGCATTATATTGTTGCTATGCTGCAATTTAGCAATTTAGGCGCTGTATGGTCATGTTTCTATTGTTTGTGAAATTTGCTTTGTGAAATTTCATCTCCATGTCAATGAAAATACCACAATTGTAAAGACCCCTATTAAGAGACTTTTATATCCCAATCCAAAACTCAACATTTTTATTATAATAGCGTTTCAAGTATGCCCATGAAACCACGTTTAACTCGCCTTGTATAATACATTACAAATTATATTATTTAAAATACATATGTGCATGTTCCCAGCATATGCCATGCGGAGCTGGCTCAAGAAATTGAAAATTATCATTTTTCATGTAGGAGAAACCATTCACATCTTATTTTTCTAACATAGACATCCAAAATGTGACATAATAGATGGGTACCATAAGGATTGTAAATTTTTTCAGCTTTTGCTACTAAAATAACCATAAGCGAATTGGGATCGAGCAAATGCCAACAAAAAGAGCAGGTTCTCAAATGAGTCTGCCAAGTACAAACAGGCAATGAAGTTTTTTGTTTGTGAAGAAAGTACCAGAATTACCAAGTGCAGCTGCTCCACAGAGTGCATAACCGATCTACAAGTATAAGAATACAGGGTGCATTATTAAACCATGTTAAGGTTTCATCAGTTCTTGGACTGCCATGTTGTCATATCATCCTATTAGCACAACATTCATGAAATGACATTACCAGTACATGAAGACTCATATCATTCTTGAAGTTTTTTCCAAAAGATTCACTCATCTTTTGCTTTAACTTACAACAGACAAAATTTCTCTCTGTGTTTTGTAAAGCATGAACTAGGTTCTTAGGTACTACTTGTGTTTCGTTTTTGGTATTTTAAGGTTAGAAGCCCGACCTTGCTTGTGGGGCTCTACTTGCTTGTACTTCGAATTGCTTGGTATTCAAGATTAGATAACGTATTAAATGTTTAATTAATGAATCAGTAATAATTTATTATGCAGGTTTTTGTTTATCTACCTGAACCAAGTAGCACCACAAGCAAGGTCGAGCATCTAACCCCGTAAGTACTGGGTTTTTTAATAAATATAATATTCAGTTTCTGTATGCCATAATTATCAAACAAAAATATATTAAAAATTAAATCGTTTTATTTTGTTTACACTAAGCACATCTATGGCACATATTTTCTATAAATAAAAATGTGCAATTATGACATTTGTCGTGTTGCATTCTGATCCGAATATGTGGAATGTACCATGGGGTTTAAAATTATAAAATTCGATATTTTTGTTACATGTATAATATTTGTGTAATAAACATTTTCAACAATAATTTATTGTCAGTGATCATTCTTATAAATAATTTCGCAAAACCACCTTATATATTTTTAAAATATTTGGGTCAAATACCAATGTGGACTTTCCACTGAGACAAATGTTTTACCAGAACATTCAAACTTAATAGACACCAATATTTAGAATAACCCAAACATTAAGAAACACAGCCTTTAGAACAAAAAAAGTGACGCTAGATCAAGTAGGTGCTGGAACATACACTTTGTAGGCTATACATTTCAGCTTCCTGTTTGTTGTACCGTACTAAGTTAAAGTGGAGAAACAAACACTCATTTTTGGCACCATCCAGAATACTGTATCGGAAAAGTAATTATCATACACGAGCGAATAGTAAACTTGTGTATAAACACTGTATATATAAATTGTAATGCTTGGTATTGAAAGGCTCCAAATCAATTGAGCAAATTTAATCGAGAACAGTCAGTACGAATGTCGAAAGTACTTTCAGAAAAACAAAAGTTAATGCTCACATTTCACAGATCTTGTACGAGCCATTGATTAACAAACTGTTTTGTTATGCAAATCGTTCATTGGTTAGTCTCTGCAGTTTGTTTTTGCAACTTGGTTCCATTCTAGTGTTACAAAATCATCAAAACTTACGATTGAAGATAAAAAGAAACAAGAAGATTATCTTGAATTACATTTACTACCTGTTCCACTTCAGAATCGTTTTCGTTTCCATCGACAAAGAGTGTTTTTCTCTTTTTATATACATCTTTTCTTGCTAAGAAGTGTAAGAGGATGTAATCGCATATGATTTCCACCTTTAAAGAAAAACCACCAACGCTTATTTCATATAGACCTAATATTAACCATATTGCTACATTATAAATTATGAATTTGTTTTGTAATGTAGTGACAACTGAATATACCATAGATCCTCATTAAACCCCCTCCTAAAAAACCGCCACTGTTCTTTGCCACTAAGAACACAGAATAAATCTCTCTTCCTACACGTTAATCCACCTTCTTTAAACGCCACCCTTGTTCATCGCCAAACTTCTATCGAGTACCAAAGGGTTGCGTTTTAAACAGGTTCGACTATAGTCAGGAATTTGAGTAGCAACACTATAAGTTGACAATCTTAAGTCTAAACTTGTTAGGATTTAAGCCATTCTGGATGAATGATTTCTTTAAAGTGCCGGTACTGGTGGTTAGGTTAGGTGAAACAAACACCTCTAATAATCTATTTGTTAAACATATCATTTAAAGTACAGGCTAATATGGCAGGGTAGGGACTAAACTAACATTAAAAAGCAAACACTGCCTTAAAGCAAAGCTACAGTCAACGGCATCACTAGGGCTGTGATAGGTATGGGTTGCATCAGGTGACACCACCAGAAAGGGTGACATCAAGATGACTGTCCATTAAATGTATGTGCAGTGTTTCAGTAGAAATTTATTATTTTTCATAAAAATATCCCTGTAGTTAAATGTAACCACAAAACATTATTCGTAAACCCAGTTTTAATTTATTATATCAATATACTGTACCTAAAAGACTAAAATTTTATCCTATAAATTCGCTGGTTAGCTGAAGCTATGCGTGGTGTTATGCTGCAAAGCCGTAAAAAACTGCGCAAAAAAGCAATGCGCTGTGCTCGGCAGGAAAGCAATACAAAGCTGTAGCTATTCATTCTGTTATACGGGAAAACTAAGTGCTTATTTTAGACACTAAAAATTAACTTCATGGGATGTAAATCGGTGATTAAATCATGTTATCCAATTACGTTTATATTCCTTACTATCTATCTTATTGAATACCGGTACTTCAGTGACATTCTAGCAAAATATCCAGTGTCACCGAAAAGATGTTATTGTATATGTTGCAACACTGAGTCGTAAGTTACACCAACCCTAGTGAAGTTACTGGCTACACTAGCACTTTTTTCACTTGCCAGTTTGTCTAAAGCCAAAATACATGCAGTAGCTTTCATTACTTATAGGTGAAAGCACAATGATGTTATAGCTATGAAAATGCTGAAAACACGTAATAATTATATATGCCATGAATAAAAAAACTGCTGCCAAAACATCACCTTAAGAGAGAAGTAAATAGCAAGTGCCCAAAATGATAAAATGAATAAACGTAATCGAAAAGTGTTGCAAAGTAAAATGGCGTAAAGCAGAAAGCGAGGTATGGTACCACTGAAATTCGCAAAAGTTTGGATAATAAGGAAAAACACAGAAGCTGTTTTACTCTCTTCAAAACAACTAATTCTGCTAGTGGTGTCACCAAAACACTCATAGCAGGTTTGGTCCTCAAACTATAGTAATTGGATCGTGTTAAACCATAGTGAACTTACTCATTTTTTACAAGTTTCAGAGTTAATGCATGAAATGAGATCATTAAGTCGTAATCTAAGCATAGACTAGAAACTATATTGCTGGCGAAATAGAGAGTACATGACACGGGGCATATCCAGAAATTCGGTTTGGAGAGGGCAAGACCTAGGATTGGGGTGGGGTGACGAGCTCAGAATTATTTTATATGTACGAAACTATGGAAATTAATTAAGATATCACCTAAAACAGCTATTTTCAACAGGATACCTATTTATGATAACACATGTTATATAGAAAAGCAAAAATATATTACATTTTTGTTATTTTTCTGGGTTTCTGGAGGAGGCTTTTGCTCCATTTGCCCTCCCCTAAATACACCACTGACATGACATTATGAACCAATGAGAATTACAAGTAATCCTATGGAGTATGGACAAACAATATGTAAAATCATCACTTTGTCAAATTGAATGTTTTTTTGACTTAGTTCCCTATGGTTAAATACAATCCAATTAATACTTGAAACATTTTATAAAATTAAGCTTACCAATGACAAAAGTCCCAATCCTGATCCAACATTTAATAGAGTTGGCAAGATGCTAAATTTTCCAGCACGACCACTCACAACAACGATGAACAAGATTCCAAATGCTTTGTGCAAAGTCCGTTGACGATCAGAAAAATAATGAGCAAACCTAACAAATTTAAATACAATCAGCCCAATAAAAATAACTCATTACAGGGTGATGTTCAAGCACTACCTGAAGTTCCATCCAGGTGAGATTGCCACTTTCGAGTCATCGAGACGTTCAAAAGTGTACTTCGGACGACATTTAGAAAGATGCAAGTCCAGATTACAATCCCACTCAATTCCAATAACAATTACACCTCCCTGGAAATAATTTAAGCTGATGGCAAAATGTAAAACCAACTAAAACGAGTAGGCCCTAGTGAAAATTAACAACTCACTTTTTGAGCAACATCCGAATACTTTTGTCCAGATTCTTCGACTATGTCTTGCAATTTAAAAATCGGACACAGTGGGTCATGAATTCGATTGTATAGGCACTTAATAGCTGGTGAACCTTTCTCGGGAATAAATAAATTTCGCCTGCAATTGAAAAAAACAAAGAATAAATAATTACCCTGTAGTTCAGTCGATAGATTAAAAAGTTTCATTCCTTACATTTTCACTTTCCATTTTGGAAATATTATGTGATTTTTGATCAATACAGTAAAATCTTTTGTGTTATGCAAAAGAGGAGGCTTGCTATGAACAATGGAAAAACTTAATCTAAAACAACAGCAACATTAAAGTACTCTAGTGTATCTAAGTGTATATATATATACATTATCTTACAAGACATAGTCGTCGTTTTCAGCAGGACACCATGAATGAATTTCGCATGTGCTGACCGTTTCATTATAAGGAATACAACGACCTGTTCTCATTCCTAACAATGCAAATATACAGTAAATGTATAATTAAACGATTACAAATTAAGGTAATTTTTTTCTTTAAAAAGCCGATGATCAAGATAAATGACAAGTTAAGACAGTTCCAAGGGCAAGCCTGTGTGCATAATTTTTAGGGAAGTGACAAAAGAACATTTTTTTTCATAGCATACTTTAGTTTTAATACACTATGTACAGTATATTCTCACTTTGTACAGTAGGCCTACACTAATAACGTACACTAGATATTGTACTAAAGTACTATTATGGTCTTGTCTACCATGTACTTATACTATGTACAGTAGAGGCAAAAAAATTTTCCGAATTAAGGGGAGAGGGCTCTTGTGCATGGCCCTGTTCAAAAGCCTCAGTTTATGCAAGGGTTTCATTCTGCAGAAATTTCAGATGAATCAAAATAACATATACTGGTTATTTACTATTATTTTTTTATTATTGCATACTTCATTGAAAATTGGAAAAAATGGATGAAACAAGCCAATACAAACATTAAAAGCAAACAAAAATAGATAAAACTTTGCTGTATAGTATTTACAACAGCAATGTTCAATAATCGCCAAAGTTTTAATATGCTGAATAATTTTATGATTAAAATGTTTACAAGTTGAAATGCAGTTGGCCCTTGAATAATAAAAAGCACTAGATCCCAATTTAAATTGAAGATTGTTCCAATCAGTTACTGCTGAATATGAATATCGAGTTTTGATAAATTGGACAGTTTTAACATTAATTTAACTTTTCCTAATTCGCTCATCCTGTTCCGCTCTCCAATATTGTTTTATGAAAAGTGCAGGGTTCACTAGATTTCTGAGTGCCCATGCTATGGCATTTAGCACTTTTTTCACTATATAAGGGGTATTACCCCCAATCTGTGCATGACAATCACCAGTAAAAACTAAAATAGTAGTGAAAGCTACAGTACTTTCATTTCAGCAGTTGTACCATAAGTAATTTGTTCAAGCATTTTAAACGATAAATTTCCATATTTAACCTTTTAACTAATCCATCGACAAGACACTGAGGTAGGTAGGTACTTGGGGTTTAACGAGGGCACCGACTGGCTCTTACAGCTATGTCATTTGGCCCTCAGACTTTATTTAAATCAGAAATACAGAAATGACGATGAGATGAGGATGATAAACATGGAACAGGGTTTTATGAAGCAGGAGGAAACGGGAGTGCCCCGAGAAAACCTGCCCCCGCAGTGTCAGACCCTAAACTGAACCCACACGGCACGAGTGGGAGGCGAACTCAAAAAACTAGAGTACCGGAGGTGGATACCCTAACCACTAGGCCACCGTGGGGCCACAAGACACTGAAATTAAATTTATTGTCAATAACAAGTCTAAAGACTTTTAAATGACTGGTCAAATAACCATTAGTTTCTATAATTTCAATCATTTGACTTTTATCAGAATTCAACATCACTGCTCTATTCTTATACCATTTCAAGAACATTTCCATGTCACTTTTAGAGTTCTTGAATATACACTACACTGCATTACTGCCATATACAGCAATGAAGTGTATTCACTACACTGCATTACACAAAAGCTATACTGGTAGGTTTTAGGGGCTGTGTTGTTTCTATTTACTTCAGTTAAATTGTTGGAAATAAATTAAACAACACTGGATTATGGATTATTGGTACAACTTTCTAAATATGACTTGATAACTATGAAGTGTGGTTTCCAGTGTGACAATGTAATTATCTCGAAATTCACTTCAAGATCAGTGGATATACTGTCTTTGTAAATAGCCCTATGAAGGTGCTATTATATCTCAAACTCAACATGGTCATTATAATAACTTTATGATTATAAATATTTTCGTACTTTTAACACACCCTGCATATCAAAATGTCAACCTGTATAAAGATTGTTGAACATAGCAAATCCTTATAGCTACACGTATAAATAGCTTCAAATAGATATCAACACATGACTATA
Organism: Cryptops parisi; assembly: GCA_034695005.1. Lineage (NCBI taxonomy): Eukaryota > Metazoa > Arthropoda > Chilopoda > Scolopendromorpha > Cryptopidae > Cryptops > Cryptops parisi. Next base: position 13,559 of record JAQIWH010002232.1, on the reverse strand, counting down.
GTAGCTGGTGATGCAGTTTATAATAATGTAATTAAAAAAAACGTCATTTTAAAGCAGGAAAGTATTATTTTTGACATAATGGTACTTACCGTTTCCAAACACATGGTATTTAACAGAAGAGCAAATGTTACTAGAATTTGTTTGATTACAAATGGACTCGGGAAATGGTATCTAGGTACATAATTTTCATTTTTATCAACATCATTAGTACAGTACACAAGTATGTCAATTGATTTGTAATTATACATACTTCTGGACATTTTCCAATTGTTTGATTAGGTGTAATGATGACATTGGTCATAACAAAAAACGCCCCATTTTGCTGCAAAAAGTTACTCAATTTGTAGAAAATGTTATACATTCTTAAATAACCTACAGTATATGAACCCAGTTATGTTAGCGAAAAGTCAGTTCGATGAAAAGTCAGCGAACCCACCAAAACCTAGTTTTGCACAAATCGAGTTTTAATACTTGCATCTTCCATTGCAACCCATAATCACAGTATCCATGTTATGGGCCCACTTACTGGCTTGGCTGATCATTACAAAACAGCTTGCTTGATTTTCTCTGGCGTAGTAACTAGTTTACTTACTCTTATGATGTGGTTAACACAATTTATTTTTAGATTTGTGGGTTGACCGACTTTTGCATAACTGGTTTCATATATAGTATCATGGACTGATGATATAACCAAGAAAAATTCTAAATTACTAAAATATCCTTTAAAAAAATTATAATCCCTATTGAAAATCAGTGGTACCATGTACTTCTAGATATCATAACTTTATGTAAACTTGGATTGGCACAATTAATGTTTTTTTGATTTCAGATAGAAACATCATTATGCACAGAGCAATCAGTTAGTGTCATTTCTTATTTAAAAATACAGTAGGCCTAAGCTTGCCAATTGAAGATTCTGCAAAAGAACTGAGCTTAATTTGAACCTCACACATTTGTTGACATTCACTGAAATATCATTGAGTCCAGCCCTAGTGCAACATTAAACAATCCCATCCTTTATGTTTACACAAGTTTGATTCCATAATACTAACAATTAGAATACTTTGAAGATCCTGGTAATCAGTGTATTAATCAGCATAATCTGACAATAGTAAAGTGTTGGTAGGTCCTATTCTGAAATGGTACCAAAATAACATATTTGGCAGTTCACACTGTTGCTTCAATCCAGATTTTGCAATGTGCAAATTTATATATCAAATACCGTTAAGCTTCTTTAAAGCAGTTAACATGCTTGTGTTGTATTTATTTGTGCTAGTCAGTCGCCCACTAGTCTCAGCAATTCTCAAACAGTATTATAGCTGTGCTGATACATACCTTTTACGTTTATTACAGGCTCTAGCCACCCATCATCTAACTATAGTTAGGCAACTTTATTAGGTGTTAGTTGGATAAACAGTCTTATATTAAAAACAAACTGGCGATGACTAGTTTATTGGCCATTAACATGACACTAGTTAAGCAAATAATCTACACTATTTAGGTAACTAAAAACAAAGTTACCAACAAGTTATACTGAACTATTTATGACATCTACTTAAAAAATGGAGAGTTTAAAGCAAAACTAGTCAATTTAAGCTATTTTTTTTCAATCAATATGAAAGCCATCAGACTTTGACATAAAAAAACCAGACAAATAAACCCTTTATGGTTTATAAACAATAATAAGTGACTACAAATGCTATGGTATAGGCTTAGCACTGAAAGTTTGAATCAAAGTTGAATTTTAGAATACAGAAATCAATATTATAAAACCTAACTCACTTGTGGTGGTACAACAATATCTGCTGGATCCCATATTCTGGAATATATATCCGCATTCAACATTGAATTCATCTCAGGCTCACTGTACACAATTCCTTTAACTTTTGTGGTAACAGCGCTTTCTAGCTTGCTAAATTCTTGATAACCTTTTTCATACCAAAGCACATAACTGCAAACATCAGCAATGACACCAAATCTTAACGAAACACTTTGCATAATGAAACATAAAACTAATTTATTACAGAATTTCTATAGCAATGTCATTCCATCACACAAAAAAACGTGCAGCATATGTTTACTTTTTAAGAAGCAAAAAAGTATATCTTAAATACAATGACATAGCTGATTTAATTCCATCATGCGACAAAGAAGCTAATAAAACTCACCCTCCAATATATGCAATAACCGACAGCTGCACAAATCGCTTGACAATCCCGACTGTCCAACTGTGAACGTAGATTGTTCTTTGTGTTTCATACTCCATGAAAAACTCAAGCAAGCTTTGCCCAGAAATGCAAGCCATGGTGGTCTTCACATGTTGACTAAAGTTTAACATACACACTTACTGTTGGTTGTGTCTATCAACAGGAAGCTGTTTCCAAGCTATCATGGCTGTATTTATAGAAATAATCAAACTGTAGACATAAACAAAGAAAAGTCTCAGCTGCATAGTACTTACGTCACCAAACAGAATAATAGTGACCAGTAAATACTTTGAAAAGCATGCAATTTTTTTTTTGAAACGCTTCATGGATTTTTTAACGGAAGCATATTCATTGTAAGTCTATTATCTGTGATGACCAAAGATTGCCAACTACCAAGGAAGCAACATTTCTGACAAATACATTTCCTGTTAAACCTTTTCTAAATCACATACTTTTGCTATGGAGGACGTGTGTATTCACAGTAGGAAGCTTTCAATATAGTACAGTAATATAAACTAGACCTAATGCTGGATTAGATGTTTAGGTGAACAAATTATAAGTTACAGCATAATTGTTACAATAGCCTATATGAATTACATGATAACACTTAATCCATTCAAATACAACAGAAAGTTGAATTTTTTAACCGGCAAATACAATTTGCCAAATACAAATGTTTCATCGTTTGTGTTTTGTTATCTCTCAAGAAACCAAATAAACAAAATACTGTATACACAAAAACAGTCACAGAGTAATCTTTCTTCCACAGAGAGTTCTTAACACGAATCTCCAAAAAAACACATCTTCATAACATCCGGATTTAATTGGAAAGGGTTTTTTGTTTTTGCTAATTACTAAATATTAGATACAATAAACAAATGATATCTAATCTCATTCTTACAGTGCTTTATGCCAGTGGTTCCGAACAACTGGTTTGCAATTCTTTTTTTTTTAGGCCAGTCAATCAGAATTTTAGTGAATTTATATGTTCACCATGTATCAAAATGGTTATGGCAGAAAAAACAGCATAAAATACCACTTAACCTATGACTACATGATTGATATTGCAATAAGAAGTAAAGTGTGTTAACTACAAATTGTTAATGTTAGATTAAAACTAGAACAAAAATGGCCTAATAATGACTCTGAAAGGTCCTGGGTCTATCTTCCTAATCCACAAAATGTTTTACCTATTTTTTGACAGTCTGCTAATTAGTTGAAAACCACTGTGCAATATGATTTTATCACCAGTATTTTTTTTCTACTTTATTGACAGGGTAGATCTTCTTAACATCTCTAATGACGTTTCACCTACCACCTAGAGGATTCTTCAGGCAAGAAAGAAAAATGAGAGAAGTGCAAGGAAAACACATGTGAACTGTTACACAGCCAATTATTGGATCTACCTAGTCATAAATAAAGTTTTTCCAGTTTTTGCATTTTCTACTGGTGATAAATCATACAAGTAGTATGTCAGGGTAAAGAATTCTGCTTTTACTTCCAAAATCCTTATGCACAAAAAAATTACACACTTAAACAGTCATCTCACATGTTTTTCCTTGGAGAGCAAATATGATTGTTTACGAATTCCAAAGCAAGTGTGATACTGTTTTTTAGTTTTCCTGTGTTTTTGGTGCATTGCAAATTCAATTAATTCCATCCACTTACTAAATGGTTTATTTCAATTTCCTTAATTACTCGACTCACTATGATAGTTTTCAAAAAATAGCTTAATTTATAGTCACTTTCACTTTTGACAGTGCGAGAATCGGAAAACATTGTTACTAAAAAATCAATAGAACTCCTATATTCCATGAGTTATATAACAAAAATTGCATAGATCGATGACTCCCTATAATAGTCCGATATTAAAATCAAAGAAGCAATACATGTTTCATCATCATGTTAGTTTTCTTAACAATTAAAATTTTTTATTACCTGTATCCAACACAATTACAGTTTCATAGTATAAAATTGATCTATGAATATTTCATGTACAAACACAGATGAGTAGAAAAAATTCACCATGAAAACAAAACAAATGTACATGGAATGCTCATTTGTAATTAATGCAAGTACACATCACGATAAAATGAAATTCGTATATCCACTTCATGCCATTTAATTTGCACCACTAAGTTTAAATTCTACAGTATTGTTGTGACTTAAGTGTGGAATAAAATATTATGATCCATTGTGAGAATTACACATAAGTTTGAAACGTTTAGTGTCAATTTGACCATAACCTGAGAACTAAAATCACATATGCATACATCATATAGATACAGTAATGTAATTGTTTAATGAATAAAATATTTAAAAAAATATAAAATTTTCTTTTGCATTTTCTGAATTATAATTAGCATGATATGTTGACGACTTAGTTTTCAAATGTTTCTTCCAGCAACTGAAATGTAAAAGTTACCAGTCAATTTTTGACATAAGTCATTTTTTGTTTTTGAAAAAGCCATCTCTTAAATAGCATTTTATAAATCTGAACAGAAATTGTAAAAATAAACCCAAAGTTAGTGTACATCAATTTTTATGCTTTCCAAGTTCAATAAATGTTATACATTGTAGCATTCTGTTTACTAAACAGAAACAATTTTCATTCTTACTCAAGAGAAGTGAAAAATGGAAAGCATTAAAATAATACCAGTGCTGCAATGTTATTGTGCGCTTATGAAATAAAATCAAAAAGTGCTGTGTGAATTATTCACTGGCATCAAAATTGGATCTGTTATCTGATGGTTAGGCACCTTCTAAAATACACCACGCCCTACATTTGAATGATTGGTGTTACTCTACACAGGTACCGGTAATGCATATTACCGGTAATTTTTTCCTTGAATAAATTTAAAATCACAATCCTTCTGTTCACTAAGCAATGAATTTAATTTTTACTGAATATTTAATTTCATACCATCTTATGATTCATTATTAGGTTAGCTTAACCACACAAAATAACATGGTAGCACTGTTGTCGTCTACAAGTACTACATGACCACCATGTGGTGCCAGTGAACTGACATAACATATCTACGAGCCTATAACTGCAACTTATCCCTTATGCCTGAGCCCTTATTAAAAAAAGATTCTTCCATTCTTCCAATCTACAAAGGTTATCAATATCAATAATTTGCTTACAGTACTTAGTTTCTACAAATTCTACAGCATTTGATTATTTATCTAATAATCACCAATCAGTGTTCAGGCAGTAATAAGTTCAGAACATTACAGTTCAGAATCAGAGTGAGCTGGTACTATCATAAAACAACTAGGCAGGCACCTAGAATGCAGACTTCAGATGGTCGCAGTACAGACGGAACAGACCTTTAAGGAGGGCCACAGCAAAAATTACAAACTAAGTACTGTAAAGGCCTTTTTGTTCGCGAGCCCTGTTTAGCTTTCGCGAAAACGATGGCTTGGTTGATTTACCAGCTAAACATTTCGCGATTTTTGACCGCACACTTTGGAGGCAGTGTTATCCTTTGCAATTTTCTTTTCGTGAGTAAGTAATTTTCACAATTAAGGAAACCTCACGAAAATCGTGAGGTTCTGGTTTGGGGGTGGGCATGGATCCAGAGTATTTATATTAGGACCCAAGATAAAATTACACCAAAACCAGAATACTGTGTTTTTGTTTTTTTCATTTTTGAAATTCAACCCAATATTTGTTTATTATAAGTGTTTCTATTTCATTTTAAATACTAGCTATATTTTAGTTTTAACGATACATGTAACTTGAAAAGATGAAGATACACAGATTGTAAGTTTGGACCCATTCCCAGTCTTTTCATTACATAGAAACATCCCCACAAATTCGGATACAGGTGACTATACAGCAAATATCAATAAAATCTCAGATGAAGAACCCCTTGTATGATGAATACTGATATGAGATAGTTCGGGAATTAAAAGTTTTGCTATTCAAGTAATTTTGCTACAATTCTAGCCTTCTGGAACATCCAGTAAACGAGCTTTTCCCGAGTTTTAAAATCCATTAACATGTTGCAAAACTACGTTTTGACGCAATGAATATGCAAGGTATTCCAAAGACACACCTTGTATGTATCATGTACTATTAAGTGGGTAGATTCAGTGGTGGAGCACTGAGGGGGGGGGGAGTGCTCCACCCCTTGGAAAATAAATCTGCCCTGATATATAGTATTTTTTGTGTCAAATAGTGTCGTTTTAAATAGCAAATAGTGTTTTGCTCCTCCCCTTGGTCAATGGGTGCACTTCACCCCTGGGTAGATTTTAACTTGTTCCTTGGTTTTTTCCTGGAAAAAAATTGGCTGTTTCCAATGAAGCGTGCTTACAATAGACACTATAATTTTCATTTTCAATACCAGTGCAAAATGCAATTGGAAGAATCTTTCTTCTAAGACTTACATTATGGGTCAGTTTCATCTTCAAATGTCTTATAACTCATTGTGTGAGATCTCCTATGCTTCAGATCCAAAGGATCATCCTCTGACTATATTTCAAAACTTAAAATTAACTTGACGAAATCTTTATTTCATTACTTAAAAAAATGTATTTAAATGGACTCAGATATAAAAAATTGCACTTATAAATAATCATCCACAGAGTGAAACTTACAAAAAGGGATGAGTAAGGCTGAATAAATCAGAAGCAGAATTAATTAAAGGATATGACTTAAGATTGAGTTGGAGAGAGTCAGCGAGACTGAGTGAATCAAAGAAGGATGACTTGGAATGGATTTTTTTGAAAGAACTATGACAGTTACAATTTGAATATGAAATAATACATGAAAATGTAACAATATTCCAAAGAAACTAAAAGCAATTATCCAACCAGCCCTAAGCCTTAAGTAACGAACATAGAAAAATGAACAGCTTAGAAAAACTATGCAGTAAAGCCCTGCTCATACAACAAATTATATTCAGATCCCTGTTGAAAAGCATAAAATATAATTGCTCATCATGTGTTACAGAGCAAGTTTGAACTATGCTGTGAGGTACAATAACAAATATTTTAAAAATTGGTGAAAGAGCCAAATTAGGCGACGTAAAGAAAATATTACACTTGCAGTATTGTACCTTATCTGTATCTCCGTTTCCATCACTAACCACAAGATATTTTTTCTCGTGGTAATAGTCCCGCTTTTTAAGGCAGTAGAGGACAATAATATCACACACAATTACGCTCTATGGAAAGAAAAAAAACTCAATAAAAAAAAGATATGAATACCAGATAAATAAAATTATATACGTGTTGTATTTGAAAAACTCACAATTGATAGCAATGCGATTCCAGATCCCATATTCATGAAAAATGGAACAGCGCTAAACTTTCCACCACGCCCTTGGACAATAACAGGAAATAAAATACCATAGGCTTTGTACAATGTACGCCTCTGATCGTCGTCAAAAAATTTTGCAAACCTGCAGACATCCAAATGGAATCATTTGAAAATTCAAATCACAGAAAAAATTATAGTTATAAGTGTTTTACCTAAAGTTCCACCCCTTGGCTAATTTTGCATCTGGGTCATCTGTACGTCGAAAATGGTATGTTGGAAGGCATTTTTTCCAATTAAAGTCAAAATTACAATCCCAATTAATATAAATAGTCACTACACCTCCCTTGAAATAGAAATAAAAATAAAGATATTTTGATTATTTCTGATTGATGCTGATATCACCATCTGCAATGAAATCATATTTCAGTGATCACTCGAAGCGACAAACCATACTGCGTGAACGAAAACTTTAAATTGATTGCCTTGAACCATAGTGAACTAACTCACTTTTAAGAGTTTTTGCATGAAATGAGACCATTGACTCATGGATCGAGAGGTTATCCAGAGCAAGCTGTATTGCTGGACCAATTAGAGAGTTACAGGGCATATACCAATTAGGAGAGCATGCAACCCTGTGTACAATCCATACTGACACGTAAAACCATTTTCTCAAATGTAGGTTTTTTTGACTTTGTTCCTTATGGTTTAAGACAATACAAATGTGACACAGTGAATGAAATGCTGTTAATATAAGTTTTTCTCCATAATGAGCACTGTGGTTGCACTTATTAAACTCATTGTAAAAAGCTTGACTGTACAAGTAAAATAAATTCATAATGTAATATTATTACCAGTATAGCAAGGTCATTGTAAGTCAAATTCATATTTTGTTGAGCCAAACTGACAATTGTGCCCAATTGAAATATAGGACAAGCTGCATTTTCCGAACTATCATAAAGACACCCACTAAGGTAGCTTTTATTGCTAGAATCTGCAATATTCCGCCTATAATAATCAAACAAGCAAAATTAGCACAACCATATTGCACTATTTTTCTCAAAAGTGAATAAAAAAATTCATACGTCTTCACATTCCAAAGTGGAAATTCTACACTGTTTTTAATGAGAACAGTGAAATTTTCTGTGCCTTCCAGCAATGGTCGGTTTCTGTAGCAAAAAATAATTTGTTTGTATTTACAGTCTTCATCAGTCTAGGATTATGATCAAAAAGTTAATAGATAAAATATCCAACTAAAGATGAAACGGAACAGCCAAAACAAAATGCAGTAATAAAGTATTGTTATCCAAGGGGGGGGGGCGGTCGATTTTTGTATAGTACTGCGCTCAGTGAGATCAAGGTTCAATTGGAATTTGAGATTATCTGAACAAAAATACAAATGCCATTAAATATGTCCAAATTTCTTTTGTTGTTAATATAAATTACCACTGATGGTTGAAATATTATCTGTGGAAAAAGTAATGCCATCTAGTGGGCAATACAAAAAGCATTGTTATATTTGCTTTTCAATAAATCTATAGCGTTAAAATTTTTTTTACTAATCAAAACAAAAAATTACTAACCATGGATAAATCAAAACTAGAACCATAAAATCAAAACAGGAATAACAATATGCCAATGATTTGGAACTAAGATAAATAAAATAAAAGCCTCTAAAGACCACTGACTGCACAAATCTAGAATCAGATTTGCAGTGCTTTTTAAGAAGAAAAACTGAATCAGAATTGCACAGCTATTTAAGTAGAACAAATTTTATAAAAACCAATTCAGTGGTTGCAGTTTAACTTAGCTGTGCCCATTCGTGATTTGTAACTTAGTTTGTCTATTTCAGACGTTTGTAGGTACATTGAAGACTACACCTTACTTTAAAGGCAAGTCATCATTTTCAACTGGGCACCAGGCATAAATTTCACATGTTTGCAGTGTTGAAGTATAATTAATACAAGAGCCAGTGACAATTCCTGTTAAAAAAATGCATTTGAGATTTAAAATACCAGTCTTACCAAGAACAACATTCACAATATTTTGATTATGGAAATTGTGCTGCTCATATTAAGTTTGTGTTAAAGAGTTGGTGAGACTTAACATACCATTGCCACCGGGAAGTGACTGACCAGTGAAATCAACACATGGATTGTACGAATCATTACACAATGCACCAGCTATTAGAGGTGACTGAAAAATAAAGATATATAGTATTACTATATAGTACTCCCTTGTGGAAATTTCAAAACTAAACACACCTAAAAGTCAATACAAGTAGTCCTTGATTTATGCGAGGTTTACATTCTGCAAAAATCTCATACATGGTGTCTACAATGAGATCTAAACATTTTAAATCACACAGTTTGAAGGAAAATATGACCATAGCTAAATATGGAAATGGTACTGCATTTATCCAAGTTCCATGAAAAATATGAGCACTTCCACATAGGCACCTCTGGTGGCATGAAGAATGTCTAGGCAATAGTCTAACATCACACCATGTGTTCTGTAACATTCCCCCATGTGATCTGCATACCACCACAAACCTTGTGCTCGATTATATTGAAGTCAACATTTTAGAAACCACTATGGCTCTGATACACTACAAAATTCCCACATTTTTATTTCCTGCTTCAGTTCCACCAAATATCACATTTGTATAACCAAATGATTAAAAAATGAAAGAGTTTACAATCATTTAGAACTCATCGTGGACACCCTGTATACAGGGCAGGATTTCCCGTTAGGCCCTATAGGCCCGAACCTAGGGCGGCAATACTGTAGGGATGGCAGGGGTGGCATAAAACCTTAAAATGTGTACTAAGTGTACAAATGTCGACTTTTATTAATAACTGCAAAAAGTTTAAATATATTTTGCACTTATAACAAACTTCCTATTTTGTATTTTCATTGATATGTTGAATTTAGACAAAGGAGGGGAGTCATTCAGTGTGGGTCTATAGGCAAAAAAAAACTGAATCCTGTATATCAAAACTTCCATGAACAATTGCATCATAGCACAAAATCACATCATAGAAAAATTCTTGCATAGAGCATCTGGAAAGATTTTGCTCACCAGACAATAGAAAAGTCATAATATACTAAGCCTGCATAAATCAAGTGTTTCCGATATAGGCCTTCATTAAAAAAATGGTAAAACATACCTCTGCACAATGTTCTTTTGTTTGATTAGGAGTAATTATTGCATTCGTCAAAATAAAAAAGGCTCCATTTTCCTAATGACAAATAAAATTAATATAAATTAGTATGCCTTTATTCCAGTATCTTTTTGCTTTCACAACCAAACATATTGAATCCTACTATAACCAAAACAAGACCACACAAAACAGAAAAGCCATTCACCATTCATTTCGTAAGAAATATTCAATCCAGTTTTAAGAAATATGTAATTAAAAAAAAACTGTGTTTTTTGATAATCTCTTTTACAACCTCCTCATTCCTGAAACAAACGCGTGAAAATATATTTTTTGGCTAAAATGTGTTATGTGTTTATTTCGATTTTATACTCTCAACAATGAATGGTTTCTCACATGTGTATGTTGATGGTGTTTAAAGGGCGCACAGACTGCTGGAAAGCTTGTCATTCGGTGCCCATCAATGTATGCTACTCAACATTGTGTTTAAGAATCAAACCAACTGCTCAAGACCTGACAACTTTAAGAACCTGAAAATATGCCATATTATATTTTTCTGATTGCCTAGCTTCGCAGATAAAATTGAGATAAATTTGCAGATAAAACATTCTGTGTAAGGGTTTGTAAAGTGGGCAATCTATCAGGATATGATAGACTGATACTTGTATATCACTTATGGGGCACGCAGGTGAAAATTCCCCACAAATAAAAAATGCATGGGAGAACTACGTATGTCGTTTCCGTAACCCTGCCAGAATCACCCCTTTCTTCCAGTTATTAGAAAAAAAAGCTTGTCTATACTCTGACCTTGTCCTTGATGACACGAGTATTTTTGGGTAGATATATGTTGGGAGAGATGCACTAACTACCCAAAGGCATGTCATATGGCACCACAGAATTCACAACCTGTACAGCATGTTAATTAAACAAGTTGGTCAAGACCCGACAGCCTCAAGAATTGGAAAACACGATAGATAATATGGATATGGTTTCCCAGCAGCTCTGGAGGAATGGAAGGCAAAAGACACTCTCTGCGAAAAGGTTCATAAAAAGGGCAGTTCACCAGGACATGATAGACCGAGACTTGCGCGTGGGGGAATTGTGTATGTCTTATCTGTAGTTGTGTCAGCACCACCTCTTTCTTCCTGACATCAGAAAGAGAGAGAGGTTGCCCATACTCTGACAGTATCTTTTATAGCACGCAGCTTGTTGTTGTCCACTGCGGCCCATTCCTCTTCCCAGGCTGAGCAAATCTGCCATTTTTGCCAAAGTTGCAGGTCACATGAAGTAACCTCAGGTGCAAAATAAGGTTTGTGTAACACTTCTTTAGCCGCTGCATCTGCAAGTTCATTTCCTCAAAAGCTGACATGGCCCTAGCATCCATACAAAGACAACAGACTTGCCCAACTCTGCAAGACGATGAACAACTCCATGAATAAGGAGAACCAACATAAGCTAAGAATAGAAATCTTGTAAAGCTTACAACCCATTCAAAGAGTCAGAGCAGACTAAGAACCGGCAAGCTGGGCTCTTAAGGTGAAGTGACAATGACCTCGCAATAGCTACAAGCTTAGCCGAAAACACACTGGACAAAAATGGAAGACGCCCATTGACTTCAAAAAGGCAAGACACAATCCAAAATCTGTTGTCTTCATTTTTTGACTCATCTATATGAACGACCTCAAAGCAGCGATGGTGATGGAGGATCTGCTCAAAGCGTCTGATATAATCTGCTGGGCAGGTGGAAGCTCTTCGCAAATGGCTCAAGTCCATGATGAATGGAATAGATGAAAGCATCCATGGAGGGCAAGATGGACAAACAGAAAGTACTAAGGCCAAGTATTGGGGTAAAAGGATTCCGTAGCCCACACACCCAACGAGCGAGTGATTGACTTTCCGAGCATAGCCTATAGTTGCATGTTAGATGAATGAAACACACACTGGTATGCCGAATTGTCAGGGGTGGTGTAAAAAAGTGTGACGTAACTGTGTCTTGCGGCTTCCAGGAAATGGTAGAATGGAAGTTCACCGCCACGCACACGCTAATCACAGGGCTGGTTCGAATTGCCCTTAAGGCAATGCAGAGGCCACCATGATGGATGCTCGTAAGTTGTGACAGATAGGACAGTCGAGCCGATGAGAACACTACCACAAACCGTACATCAGACTAGACCATACTAACGACCAATAGAGTCATCATCACAATGTGATCTGCTCCCCAAGATAATTGGGTAAGGATCCAGAAAAGCACTATCGCTTTAAGGCAACGAAGCTTTATTTAGCAAAAATATGGGAGCCAACTGAGCTTCCGATCAAAGATCAAGCCAAGAAAGCCAACCTCCTCCTTCACAAGAAGAGTGCCACCTAAAGTTAATGATAGAGCGGATGACAAACTGCGCAATTTGCAAAGGTGAATGCACACCGTTTTCTCCAAGGAGAAGCGAAACCGTGTAGACAAGGCCCATTTCATTAAACGATCTATGGTGAGTTGCAACTGTCGCTCTGCCACCAAAAGGCGGTAAGAACAACCAAAGATGGCCAAATTGTCAACAAACAGGGATGCTGTGATGAGAGCTTGTATTTGCTGAGTTTTGGCGTTAATGACCACTACAAATAAAGTGACACTTTGAACTCATTCTTGGGCACACCAGTCTCCTGGATGAACAGTGAAAGCATTGTTGCCTTCGTGCGCACGTGAAAGACTCTAGCTGACAAGAATGACTCCAAGAACCGAGGCAAACGCCCCCGTAACCCAGCTTCGTGCAGAGATCGTAGTATACCATACTGCCAGGTGGTATCGTATGCCTTCTCCAGGTCAAAGAAAACACCAACAGCATTTGACATTGAAAAAAAGCGTTGTGCAAGAATGACTCAAGAGACGCAAGGTGGTCGATAGTAGAGCGCCCGTGGCGAACACCACAGTGG
>JAQIWH010002231.1:0-25820 GCA_034695005.1 Cryptops parisi | reverse complement strand
ATGAACATGTATACAATACAGCCTCTCTTTCTGACCCACATATGGGCAACTTACAGTTGTTCAGTTCAATACTGAAATACACAAATTTATAAATTTAGCTAAACAAAATGCAACAGTAACTGCTTTTATTATTAGAAAAACGTATGTTACACCATAATGTGCTTTTATTTATTTTCAATTAAAAATTGTGGTTAAATTAGCATTCGTAAATGAATCAAGCAATGCAATAAGAATGATGCTAAAGCTCCGCCCAATCGTTGTTTTCACACAGCACAAATATGTACAACACGGAAGCCTACCGGGCAGCAATGCTTTCTGTACTTTGATTTCAACTTGAATACAAATTAAATAGTTTAAAAATAATCTGCTGAAAAATAAATTGCGTTTACGTAAATAAATAAATAAATAAATAAATAAATAAATATGTGTATATAAATTCAATAATTTTGTTAAACTTTAAAAATAATCTTATTTATTTTAATTATATTAATATAACAATTTGTTTGCTATATTAGACATATAAAAAAAGGAACAACGTATATTTATAGAGACAAATGAAAATAGTTTTATTTTAATTTTTTACATATTAAAATAGTGTACCATTTAATTACAAATATTTAACATTATGAGTTATCATTATGAATGATTTTAAGGACTTGTTCAATTGAATTTGAACTAAAGAGTAAATTTACTATGCAAGTTGATTACAAAAAATATTGTGATGAAAATAATACAGTACTTGATAAATTTTTTGTGTTTGCTCGTGTTCTCGAGCAAATTGTATAACCATTGTAGTCATTTTAATTCTTTGCTTGATGGTAATTTTTATATTTAATTTGTTTGTTGTTTGTATGTGTTTGTTTTGACTCCTTTGGAGTGCTTCTCTTAAATAAATAAATAAATAAATAAATAAATAAATAGATTAACAATTTAAACGTTTTTATCAGCTATCTCATTTTTCCTTGTTGTTATTTACAAACTTTCATCTAGTGATATTATGATTTAAAATAAATTAATTGAATACAACGTTTTAATATCATTATATAAACGAATGTTTTAATGAACTATTTAGTATAATTTAGATTAATTAATACAAACGGTTCCATATCACTATATTAACAAAAGTTTTAATGAGCTTATTTAGTAGAATTTTCAATTCAATGTAATGGTATTTTATATTTGACTTGTTCACCTATTTTAATGAAATAATAACTGTTTAAAATTCTGTTAAAAAAAGCGCTACAGTGTTCGTCTTAGAATTCGATAGAATGATTCTCCATTTAAATTTAGCAGGGCGAATAAGATCTTTGGGAAAGGTTGATTGTCGCTTAACATCGATCGGAAATTGGGTGTTGGCTCAATCCAATTATTCCACGTCTTGGAAAATGGAATTGGCTCTTTGCTGCTTCAAGCCCAGTTCCCACCCTTGTTAAAGTGCTACGAGTTTAGGTAGGGAATTGTGGTAATCGTTCGATCAAGCCGAAAATCAACTGTGGCTGATAGGGAAGCCCACTTGGGTCTGACCATAGTCCGGCCGGTGGTAAGCGAATGGTTCTCGGGAATTAGACTGGCTTAGACAACACTCATTTTCAAGCTTATGGAACGACATGCACAAGCTTTAAAATTAGGCTTCCCACGTCACTCAAAGGCTCTTAGTGCGAGGCGTTGATTGGCTCGCAGCGTTATCTTACAAGGGAACTTCTCTCATGGAACGAGAATCGTGGCGAGTCAACATAAGCGCATGCAAATTTTCTAGAAGTTCCTTTGAAGTTGGTAAGCGTACCTCTTTAGGTCATTAATGATAAAATGTTTGTTTTGCAAGATATATGTTTTTGGTTGCTTTCAGGATTAAAGAGAAGATAGCTGGTATTTTGACTTCTGCTGTTCCGCGTTCACAAGGCTAATATTGACTAGTTTAATAATAACGCTGTTGCGTTTTAAGTATACTTTGATATCAGTCTTATCTGTCACAGCGTTGGCCTTAAAATCAATTTTAACACACTTAGACGGGAAGTTACACATTGATACTATGAGTGTGATATAATGGTGTCACTACTTTTATTCTTGATAAAAGAACATAGATTACGAGTCATTAATACTACACATGCAGGTGAATGTTTTGCAATGAATACATTTTTTTCATATGCAAGGTCGAGTCTGAAAGCCAAAAATTCCTGTGAAATTATGCTGCTGACGTGTCTTTTTTTTCACGTTTGAATGAATCTAAGGGGGGGGGGACCATCTAACCTTTTTTAAAGCTCACAAAGGTGATATAGCTTAAACCTGAGGGGTTTGGAATTCTTTCAAGCGGAAATAAATTATTCTCTACCCTTTATAGTAAAAGAATCCGGACTCATCACTCAACCGGCTTCTCTTTTTCTTTTCTCGTCATAAACTTTAATTTTGATGGACTCTCTTTTCAGGACAAGATAAGGAACCATCGGAATCGATTTTCATTTCCTTTTTTTCACCCCTTTTCCTTTTGTGTATGTATACATCTGTAGAGGTTTCGTTTTTATATTTTTTAAACACGCGCAAAGCTCATCTTCACCTGCCTCTCTTTTGTTCTTTATGGTGGCAGAGGTGGCAAAGGGATGTAAATTCTTAACGCGCCTTTCACTTTTTGGACGTTAATTCTTCGCCTCCAACCATGGCCTTTTGAAGGTAGGAGAGAATAGTTGTTTGGCTGCTTGTCTTCTTGTGCTTCTTTCATTTGCTCTATCTATCCTTTGGTGGCCAAGTGTGTGTGTGTGTGTGGGCGGGTCGTTTGGTCGCTTCGCCCAGACAAACACACCAAGGGTCTATTGCAAAGTTCCCTTGTCGCTGCGCCAAGACAAATTCCAAGGAAGCGTTTGAGCATCGTTACAGTTGCTCCACAATGTCAAGCATTCGACTATTGTGCAGTGATTACACCGACACCCTTGACGACACTTGCTCGGCCATTAGGGCCAAAACGATGACCGGCTGCTATGGGCGGTGCCCTTAAAAAGGAAGTGGTGGTCGGTGGTGAAGCTGAGAAACGTACCATGGGAAGGATTGTTGGGCAAAGGGCAAAACGTAACACCCCCAAAAGTCGATAGGGAATTTCACACTGGGTAGCCTATCAGTAATGTGGTAGTACTGGTAGTGGTAGTAAAGATGTAGAAAAAAAGTAGAAAAGACCGAGAAGAAGAATCTGCGTGGTTGGTAATAACTCGGTTTATGTAAATGGTCCACGAGGAACAATAGGGAAAGTTCGGTTAACGGTGCCTAGAAAATTTATGTCTGTCGTAAAGTTTTGACAGTATAATGTACAATAGATTTCTTGAGGTTTTCTATTAAATGTCATAGCCTAACCATAGGTTTGAGAAAGCCTGGTATGGATTTGTTGTTTTTTTTTTGTTACAATTTTCAGTTAAAGCGTCTGAAGCTAAGAATAGTTGATGATGATGAGAACCTTTTGGCAATAAGGTTTTTAAAACAAAAATAAAAACTTATTTTTACTGCAGGCCTACAGTTACCAAACAAGCTTTAAACGTTGATGAAATACATAAAAAGAGAAAATTTTATGAGCTAAAAGTTTATATTTTTTAAGTGCACTTATATATGTATGTCTTTTATCCAATCTTAACTTTCACGTTAGTTTATTATTAAAATTTTGTAATGTAATAAGGTTGTCATTGAAAATGCAACTAAATCTTTAAGTTTATTTGGAATAATTGAAAAACCTGGTGTGAAAGGGTGTTAAGTAAAAAGTTTACAATTTTGAGGAAAACGTCTTTAAAGATCTGAAATTTTCTTGTTGTCTATGGGCCACTTTACAATTCTTGCACTAATATCTTTGTACATATTGTTGTTTTGCTCAAAATTATGCATCGAGAATTGCATCGAGAATTGCACCTAACACATTCAAAAATGCTTGTGAGTCATTTTTGACAAAAAAAGGTACTGACACCACTTTCTTCAATTACTACTATAGGAACAATGTATTACAAATAAGTCATATAAAAATCCGTATTTGTACTGTGTTTCTCTACGGATGTATTACAGTTTATTTTTAATAGATGTATCAATACATGCCTCCCTATCACCTCTAAAAGTTAAGAATAGACATTCTAAACCACCCTGTATATAAATAAATACCACATTGTAAGATATATAAATTAATGCCTAATTAATATACGTTAAATATACGTAGTATTGTATATAGTATAATTTTACATACTGTTGATTACTGAATACTAAGTATTATTTAATATTTATTATATACCGGTACTGTTTATCGTTAAATAATATACTCTATGATTCGTTGAATACGTTATTAAACTATTCATTAAATTTCTGAACAAATTTATGTACATTTGCTGTAGGCCTACTAATGAACGCTAAATTTTAACAATACTGAAAACGCATAAATGACTTATAATTCTTCTGTCAATTAAATCACTACTTTAATCACTAGTCAATTAAATCACGATTGCAATTTTTAATTAGTTTCATTAATATCAAATAACCAAGGTTCTTTCTTTTTGGGTATGTTTTGTTTCTTTGAAAACTGCCTAAACTTTATTCGTGATGTTTTCGTAGTTGTTTTAAGATGTGTTAATCATCATTAATTCATTGTGTGAACATGCACGTGGAAAAGTATCAAACTATTTTTAAAAGCAATTTCTGAACTCATATAAATGTACGTTAAGATATTCAAACTCAGTTAAAATGTTCAGAATGTTCAGTTAAAATAAGTTCTAACATAGTAGTAGATGCGTATTAAGCATGTCACAAAAAATAAAGTGGTAAAGATCAAAAAGTTGTGAATTTGTTAATTTTTTTTTTTAGTTTTGAGCTCTGTTAAAACTTTACCGCTTTAAGGCTCCGCCATTTAAGACTATTTTAAAGTGCAATTTCGAATAGTAATGCAAGCTCGTTTTTTCGCACTGACAACCTGTCTTCGTCGACGTCATCCTAAAACTTCAGTTGAGAAAAAAATCGAGAGAAAGGTATCACTTTTCCTTCTAAAAGCAGAAATGGCTTCTCTCGTTCCTGTAGGCGTTTCAATATTCATTACATTTCTCGTTGCACTCTCTACTGCCTTACTACTGCACTCACTCTCGCGTTTTTTGTCCCCCTACTACACCTAGTAGTAACAGTAATAGAAAGGAAAAGAAGAAGTAATAGTGACAAAATTTTCAACGTGGAAGCAATTCTCCATTTCATTCTTCATGGTCAGTAATTGAAATTAAAGTTGAACATGTTATTAGCGAAGAAATATATTTACACATGAATGCAACCATAAATTATTCGAAAATGCACAATGATACACTGGTTTCAATCATAATAGGTGTATGAGATCAAAGATGTAGTAATTACTATTAGGTTAACTACCATAAAACTCCAGCATTGCCATTCAGTTAAATAGAAAATATTACAATTTTATAGTGGATACCCTGTATATTTGTAATTTGATAATGTGGTTACCATTTATTATTATAACTCAAATGTCATTTTGCTATTAAGTAATCATTATTTAAGAAGCACACGCATTACTGTACCATAATAAACAAACTATTAACTAATTATTCTGAAATTTATTGCATACAGCAGATACTCTTATGGTATATGTGGTACCGTACTGTACAAATGTTGAAGCATAATTGACACATTCTAAAGCATCAAATTAATTTTTAAATGTAATTTTAGATCTATAATTTTAAATTTATTTTTTTTCTCTCTGCAATTAAGTGCGTTGTTCATAAAACAAAATTTGAATAAACTATTAAAGACGAGTTCTAACTTCAGAAAATTGTAAATAATTTTGTTGTAATGTATGTACGCGTATATATTTGTAATGTTTGAAGGCTCTTGGTGTTATCGTTTAGCTTGTTTTGGAATCACACTGTTACCTATTTACAGTTGTTATTACGTTTTGTGGGTGTGGTGCAAATAAATTAAATATAAGGTCTACACACATGTACTGTATGTACAGGAAAAATCAAAATAACTATTCCTAAGATGACAGAGGACGTGTAATGATACCTCCTTTAATAATAAACTATTGTTCGGAAATACTTCCGTAACGAGATACAACGAAATTACGAAATTTTTATGTCGTACGGTATTGGTAATACCAAGATTTCTTTTGTGGTACTTTCCGGTTACAGCCAGATCCAGTCTGATGTTGCAATTTGCTTGTACTTAACTATGGATTTATTTTGCAGGTTAGGTTAGGAAAACAAAACAATATCATACGTTTAATATGTTTCTTTGTTTTTCCTAACCTAACCTGCAAAATTAACCCATAATTATGTAAAGCAAATAGCAACATCAGACTGGGCCTGGCTAAAACCGAAAAGTACCGCTTTTGTTATTTCTATAGAAGTATTACATTGGATTCGATAGTAATAATTAAAATTATGGAAATACCGTGTTCTAGCGGATATGATAATTATTACTATCGGGAACAATGTTACCAACACGTCATAAACATTTTGTAATTTTGTCATATCTTGATACGGAAGTATTTTCGGATATAGGTTATTAGTCAATCACCTCTAGAAGTTAGGAATGCATAGTTATTATGAATCACCAAATTATAACATCAACAGCATCATCAACAATAACATCAAAATTATTACACCAAATATATTATTTAATTATCCTGAATTAATTTATGTTTATTTTAATTCAATTTAATTTTTTTTGTTTTAAATGTAAGAGTATGTGGGAATTAATTTTTCTCATTAAAAACTGCTCTGAGTGTAATGAAGCAAGTGAAAAAAAAAGAACATTTTGGGTGAAGTTTAGAACAATCAATCTTTTTTTGTGGTAAAGAGAAAATTAGTACGTAGTGCTATTTTTATTACATAAACCTTATGTTTGATTGGCACAGAGAAAGCTAAGAACTGTTGAACACATTTTTTTCTTTTTTTTTCATTTTTATTTTCTATTGTGCCAAAAGCATGTCATCAGCAACCGCATCTAAAGAAGAGATGTGTCTCCACCTCTTCACTCTTCATTCCTAATCTCCACCCAAGAGAGATAAAAAAAAATATTTTCCACCCTATCTAGTCTTGTTTTCTTTTTCTTTTCGCGTTTTTTTTTTTGTGGTTGTTGATTTCGAGTGTCAGTCGACTTTAGTCTTTGTAGATGCAGGATTGAGTTGAAATCTCTAACATTGGGTTTGGTTAGTACAAAAAAATAGATAGTATAAAGAACATATCCCCGACCAATAACCGCAAGCCGAGGCTATAATCTGGTAAGCGACCGCCGAGGGGGGCATGAAATTTAACGAAATCCCGAGATGGGAAAACCTTAGAATGAAGAAGAAGATTGGTGGGCAAAGGGTTAGGTCTGGCAAAGGATAGGAAAAGAAAAGTTACTGAGGAAAAAAATAATACCAAAATGTAAGGTCAAAAACACGTCGTGACATTAGAACGCCAAGGGGTAGAAAATTGAGTAAAACTAGGAAGGATAACTTTTTCCTGTGTTTTTTTTTTAGGCCAGATAGGAAAAAAAATAGAAAATAGAAGGTTAACTGGATGAGGTAGTATAGTTGGAAAGTAGTAATAGTGAAAGTGAAATGGGAATGGAAATTTCTCGATACAAAGCTCAATTGTAAGGTGGGTCGGGAAAAACCAATCTCGTTTCGTAATGTATCGCTCGAGGCAGCAAATTAACCTGGAAATTTATTTACTTGCGTCTGAGAGGATATAAAGCTTGTTAACTTGCTTTCGCAACCCATGGAAGATTGTGACCGCTAGAAATTGGCGTAGTCACTTTCTATTGCTTTTGTATATAAACCAATTGTGGTTATTTATATTCGTTTTTGGGGTGGCAGTTTGTTGTTCTTCGGGTTCCATCCGGGGGTTTATTTTATTTCGGCTCGCGCTGTGATGCCCTCAAATAGCAATCAACAAAGAAAATTGAACGCTTCGTGTTTTGTTTGCCTTTTATTTAATGTTAAACAAAAGGAATTTTTCGTTGACAATCTTGTTTATTTACCTTGTTTGTTTTTATTTTTGTAAATTATATTTTATAGCACCATTTCTTTCCGTACATTTGTTTTTCAGTAGTCTAGATTAAAGTAAATATTTGAAATGCGTTCTAATTCAATTTTTAAACAAATTTTATTGAAGTGCTGTTTTTTTTTAATAAAACATTGTAAATAACATTATGGATACGCTATTTTTTAAAAAGAAAGTTATTGTTTTATATAGTTTATGTTTACTGTTACTTTAGTTTGCACTTAAACAATTTTCATGTTGTATAAAATAATTATATTTCAGTAACCGTAGAGAAAATACAGATTTCCTTTTTTGGAAAAAGTTTTTTAATATTAATAACTAGAAGCCGGCATGTCGAACTAAAAGTTGCTTGAATACCCTTAAACAAGTAAAAGTTCTGAAAAAAAAATTTTATAAACAAAATCAACTTAACGTAGCTCTGTATTGACAATATTTAAATTATGTAACACTAGTTTATACTGTAGACAATGAAATACAAGTTCAGGTGGAAAATGACATAACAATGAAATAAAATATGCGTGCTGAACTCGAAGTACTTTTGATTATGTAATAAATAGACCAACACTTGAGATTTGTATATAAAAAACACGTGAACCATCTGAAACATGCTGCTTAACTAAATCTTTGTGTCAAAATTATATAGAGACGGTAAGCCAATAAACGACCTTGTGTTTGTTTCCAGTTTATCGAAAGACCTAAATAGCCAATCGTATTGCAAATGGTATATCGAAACAATACACAATATCTATCGCCTACGGTAATAAGAAACCAATTCTACAGATGCCTTTTTGGTCAAGTTTGGTAGCTAATAAAAGGGGAAGCGAACGTCGAGGAGAAAGGGCAGTGGCACTAAAGAGTCTGTAGCAGTTCCATCTGCTGCTACTCAAGTCCCGTGCTTCAGCTTCTCTTCTCTATGAGAGGAAAGATATTGCGCACCTTGAACAACACAATTTAATAACAGCAGCAATCGGTTTGGCAAGCTGTTTCATCTCTATTTCTTCTGTTTCTGCTGCCTCTCCTTTTTTTTTTGGACTTGGTTGGCCATCACGACGCCATCTTGACGAGCGACAGCAGCAGCAGAAGAAGCTGCTTTGTTGGCCCTAGGGAGAAAGAGTGGTTGGGCGAGGGCTAATCTAATTCTTGGTTCGGCCCTCGTGATGTTCGGGAGCCTTGGGCGCAGCTGAGCGAGTTAGAAGAGACATGACACCGTCATAAAACGGCAACTAAGGTCAACAAATTAAGCGACCGATTCCTCCGATGACGAAGACAAGGAACCAAGAACCACTCTCTAAACAGTTAAACAAACCGACAGACCGACAACCCAAGTTTCATCGGTTTTTCAATATATCCGTATATTTATATATATTTTGTACAGTATATTGTGACATCTTGGAAACGAGAAATAAAACTAAGACATACGACAGTAAGGAAACGCTAAACCGATGAGAATATCTGGTAGTTTTAGGAGTTTGTCGGTTTGCATCGGAGACACTGCAAGAAACGGACATCGGTCCCAATTTTATATCTCTTGTCATTTTGTCTTGGTAGTTGCTCTGTTGCCTCGACACGCTCTACTGCTTGCTCTTGGATTTCGATCGATCGTTTTCTTGAAAATTGCCTGTTTATTGCGTTGAGACGACATAGGGACATGGGAATACGCGGGCTATCGGGTTAAGCACTTAGCCGTCTTATTCATTAGTGGGTTCATACGTTTCACTAAATATCTAATACTTAGTAAATAATAAATGTTTATACATTAAAATAATTGTTAGAATTATCTATTTTTTAACCGATTTCAAAAAAAGAAAATCAACAATCCAAAGCGTATGTATTTTTTTTTTATGTATACAGATCGATTGCTCAGGAACTGCTAATCCGGTTGAGACTAAACGTTAAAAATATACTTAGAATTTCTCTCTCGTGGTTCCATAAATTTAAAACGCTTATGCAAAAAGGGAGCGCAATAATCCAGACATAACTATCATGTATTACATCGATTACTCAGGAACTGCAGGTCCGATTTGGACAAATCTGTTTTGTTTTATTGAAGTCTGTTTTTTGATTTCATGATAAAGACAATACTGTAGTTTTTAAGGCTTCATGACACACGCAATTTTTGGTGTGACTAAGCGGAGCAATTTGTGAACAATTCGGGCGTCAGCTTCTTGTCCAACCAATGAAAACTGGTTGGCAAGAATCTAATGTCAAAGTTGTCCATACATTGCTCATCACACCAAAGTTTTCGTGTCATGGAGACCTTTCTGTGAGTATAATTCACTGCTGAGTTGAGCTGCTAGAGACCAGACTCAACAGCTTAACTTTTGGTTTGTTATTGTGTTTTTTGTACATTTCTTTTATTTAGTGCTTATTTTGGCAAATGATTTAAAATACTAACTGCACCAAAAGTATACTTCTGGTGGCGACAAATCATATACTGTATCAGGGTAATTTAAAATTCTCTGAGAAATATTTAAAGGGTGGTGGAGTACACCCAAGCAAACACAATATGAATCGATGGCCACCAGTTACAAACTCGTACGTTTGGCTCGTACACTGATACTAAAGCAGATACTAATAGTCTCTGCAAGTCTACAGAAAACACTACTTTTTCAATGTTCATTGTTATTTGAAGGATCTAAAGTAGCAAACGTACTTGTCACTGATGTTGAACTATTTTTGAGTAAACGTTACTTCAAAACGGTTTTTTCCTAACCGACACTAAGCGAATTTCACTGTTCGTGTACAGGTTTTAAAAAAGCAAAACAATGTTGTGTAGGTTCCCATAGGATTAAAAGAGTGGTTTACGAATAGGTTATAAGCAGTGTATTCCCAAAGTTATCGATTTTTGGATTTATTTTTCCAGCTTTACGTTCAGAGCGTTGCAGCGATTTATTTACTAACCACTCTATTTTTTTAAACATTTTACATGTATGGAGTTTTGGAGTTGAGAAGATACTACTTTCGTATTTCAGGTGGCTCAGTTCTAATGTTTGAAAGCGAATCGCATTTTCATCCATTTGCCACGTATAATGACCTCGCTTCAGTTTACTGAAAATGCGCTTCAGAAGAAATGCACATAGTATATATGGAGAGGGAAGAAAACTATTGTTGAAAAATCTTTCACTTTTATTTTTTTTTCTTTATATCTTTATATACATATTTTTTTCTTTTGGTCTCTTTTTATTTTCGTTTTTTACAGTTGGTAATGTAGTTTTGTTATTCTGTCTCGCCGCGTCCCTTTCCCTGTAGAGAACTTTTCTTTATTCGAAAGAAAAAATGGCGAGAGGGAGAAAATTGGGGAATGGATTTTCTTTTGAAATATTTTCTTCTCTCGACTGCTTGTGAAGTTTCAGTCGCTAAGGCTGAAGTGAATTCGTGCGAAATAACTCTGTCGGATATTATGGACAGGGCAACCTCCAGTGAGCGAAGAACTAAGAATAAGTAACACCGTAAAAAGAGAAGAAGGAATTTCTTATATAAGGCGCAGTGAGGAAAATCTGAACTTTTTAAGCTTATAGATGTAGTAATATCTACTTTTAATGCAACTTGTGAAAAGTATAGCGAATCTTCGTAGTCGTCGTCGTCGTCAAGAGAAAGATATGTCAAGGAGAACAATGCATTCGAAGTTATGAACTTTCGTTTTCTTGAAGAAAACTTTTTTAATGGGGATGTCTTGTTTGGGTTTGAACTTAAATGGATATTTTTTTTTCAAAATAATGTTAAAGTAGTATTTAGTAAACAAAGGTTTTCAATAGAAAAAACTTTTTCTTTTGACACAAAATGCCACCAATTTAAAGTTCATAGTTTTGCACACTTTTTTTGCAAAGAGTAGTATTCGTAGAAAGTTTTTTATGTCAGATGTTTATTATATGATAAGAAACTCTACAGTAGAAATGGATTTCACGACCATGAATGGCATGAGCGTTTAGATGAATCAAACTGAATACTAACACTTTTCTTTTAGTGAAATCAAAATTATTTTTTATACTGTAAACTTGTAATTATTCATATAAAAAACTGTCAATTTATAACATGTTTTGAATAAGTTTATTACCTTGGAACGGATCGTGAGGAACTTTCTATGCAAGGTCGATATTCTTATAATTTATTACCTTTCAAAAATTCTGAAAAAAAATATGTTTACCTTATTGACCCGGTAAAAATAGAAAAGTACTGATAGTGTTATAATGTATTGACGATAACGTATGTTTATCAAATTAAAAGTCATGCTTTTGAAAGTTAATTCATAAAAAAAAACATAAAAATTCAAGATACGTCAAACTATGTAAACTTGATACATTAATTTGCTATTTTGTGTTATATAAACTTTGAATGCACTCATAATAATGTATGTTAAACTTTTATAAGTATCGTATTGAATTAATAAAATAACGTTATAATTATTTTAGCAAATTAAGATTTATTTTAATGCATGAAAGAATCCATAAGTAAATTTGAACGCTTACCTTGGGTACAAAATTAACACGCACTTGTGATTGCAAAAATGAATTGGAAAAGTTAGTTTCAACTTTAACAACCAATCAATGTAGGAAATCTTAACTTTTACAAACAAGTGATTTCATTGTGGGTTATGCAGTCATTATTTAAATATTATTTTTATTCACGTTTAATATCACGGTATAACAGTACTTGTAGAGGAACGAAGCGCCAAAAAAAATAAATTTGTAAATTTATAATAGAAGTTGTGACATTTAGTCAAAATTGAAAATTAAAAACGACAGTTAATAGTCAATAGTTGGAAATTACTTAACTAAAATCGCCAATCATTTTTAATATAGACTACCATATAGTTTTTGACTAAAAGTTCTAATTTTAGTGTACTTGCTGATGGTAACCGTAGACGCGTCCGGTGCTTGCCCGATGTTTGGGATTACCCTCTCGTCACGCTCTTATTCAAAACTTAATTGCGTTTATCAGGCTGTAAATTTTTCTACTTTAAATTTTAAAATAAGCAGCCGAAACATTGTAAAATCGACTGCATAACTTCCGACCGGAATCTTAAACGTCGATATTTTTTTATGAAACCTCAAAAGTTAAGCAGTTGATGATTGGTCAAAAAACACAAAAGTTTAAAATTTTTTTGATGTGACTCAACATCACGCAATCAATTAAACTACACATACATGACTTATACATGAGCTTTTGAATGAGATAAAGCTGCCTACGTTATTTAGCGTAGAAAGTAAGATATAGCGATGTCTGGGACTACCCGCTGTGTGTGGATACCTGTCGTTTTCTATAATTTAATTTATAATTTATTTTAGTTTTTAAAAAACTCAAATAGTAGGCTTACATCACGTTTCAGGACCTTTGTTACAAACTTTTATGGCATGTAGCGGGAGGGTCAAAAACATCTTTATTCCATGCGAACAGATCCGGAAAAAATTGCGTCACCTGATACAAACGCCCGAAATTCTGCCTGTAGAGTGAGCTGTACCGCAATACACATATGTGTAAACGGGTAACAAACTTTGCAATGCGGCTACAATGTAGGCATTTCGGGCGACTGTATAACGTGAGGCAATTTTTCTCGGAAAAATTTTGCTTGGAAAAAAGTTGCTCCTTTCGAAATTCCCTAAATGTCCCTAGAAGTTTTAACATTTTTTGAGAAACCCTGTATTATTATGCACCCAGCATAATTATTTATTTTAATAAAAAAGTTAAATGTTGTGCTCTTGATGATTCTCGTTTTATCGTTATTTTGTAACCGTTACTTTGTTCAAAAATGTTTTCTTTGCTTTGCTTTTAATTGGTTCATTAATAAGCAAACATCAAACACGTAAAGATTTAATGAGTGATTGCGTATGTTCAATAGAAAAGCATATCGCGAGATAATTCTTAAGGATAAAGTTCTTTCTATTTCTTTTCAATATTTTTAAATGTTATTATTTTTTCTTTTATTCTTAACAACTCCTAGCAACCACGAGGGTTGTGAGAGAAAACAAAGAATTCGCGTTTAATTTCCTTTTAAATCGGATTTCACGAAACCATGGGCGCACATAAAATTCTTCCTAAGAACGAAGGATCATCAAAAGCAGAGCGGATAGGATTAGTCCATTTTTTGTGTAGGGGTGTTGTTTGTGGTTTCTGAGAGAGGTGTGCGTGTGCATGTCTGTGTGCGCAGAGTTGGTTGGTTGGTTGGTTGGTTGTGTGGAAATCGATTGAAAACAGGGGGTGAACGTTTTTGTTCTTCAGTGTTTTTGATGGGGAGGGGAGTTGGAAACGAGGAGGGGGTAAAAGCACGATTCGTTTTTTGTTGTTTTGGAGGGAAGTTGGCTGCTTTTTTACTTATTTATAGCTGCTTTTCCTCGCCATAAAGACAGCGGTCGTGATTCACTTCACTTCGACGCAGGTGTAAATCTTGGGGGTCCTCGCGCCCACCAACGTTAGGGGTTGCGCGTCCTGGCGCGATAAGGACCGTCTCCTGAGACCAATTTTACACCCTTTTTATGGATTTCAGACGCATTGCATTCTACCCCTTCTTCTTCCCGAAACTCAAAAACCTGAACGTTTGGACTGGCTTCCTGCCTATCTTCTTCCCGTCTCCAACTTTCCCTGGGGGGTTAAGCCCACAACGACTAATCATGAGGTAGCGTGTGTGGGTTATGTAAACGAGTGGACTCGACTACAGATCACTGCGTTTCGAAATACGAGCTAGCTGTAAAATGTGTTAGTTTTTACGGTTTAGTGTTGGTTGTTGTTGTCATTGTTGTTTTCGTTTCTTTCACCAACTCCTTTTATCATAGATAAAAAAAAGAACATAAAACACCATTTTTGAGCATAGAAATGCGCACAATTTGACGTTATTGGATAGAAATGACTTAGTTGACATAGAATCTTTTTCTTCTCTATTCTAGAACACTATAAAACAAGTAATAATGTAACATGCACATGCTGTAGTTTGATGCGATTGAGAGTTCATTTAATGGCTTAATTTGGAAGCTAAGCCATAAAAGGATGTTATGACCATAAAATTGCAATGAATTTAAAATTAACTTTTACTAGTAAAACAGTACGTTCCAATTATGTTATGATTACAAAATTAGATTTCATATTTTCAACAGATTTTGCATGTTCTCTTTGTTGGCTGCATCGAACGAGACTTTCAGCTGAATGCTTATCGGTTTGAAATAAATAATTTAGTATAATTTAAGCCAGGGGGGGGGCTTAAAAACAAACAAGAGTTACAGAATAACAATTGTTTACATAGCAATTGTTTTAAATGATTTTGTAACAATCATCCTTCATCATTTGTTATTTTAATTTTTATTAATTGTTACGATATTAATGTAATCTGTATAATTTACTTCTCTTCTCTGAAACGTAGGATGAATAAAAAAAAATAAAAAAAATAGAACAATTTGAATTTTAAATATCTGTAAAAATAGAAATCAAGTTAGATCAATCTTGACATAGAGGCAATTTCAAGTGTAAGTACTATTTTTAAACCAATTCCAGATAAACGTTTAGTTGCTCTAGTGTCCTATAAATTTTAGTTCTAATTTTGGTGTTGGGGCCGCACAACAAATGCAGCTGTTGAGAATGGTCTTGAACAATCACGTAAAATACAGGCTTGGGTATATCTAATTTTGCTTGTTATTTGTATTTGTTTCCCTGTTTATGGTTGTGAACTGTTCGGCTTAAGGCTGGTAGTGGTAGTTTGGAGAGAATGTCGATCGATCGATAATGAGCGCGGTCACTGCACCAGCCAATGGTTTGAGTCGCGCTTTCCAATTTTCAGGAACCATTCATGTCCGGTAACCACTACAATCGTTTCTTATTTGAATCCAATTCCGCATCCGGATTGTTTAGCGAAATCAGCCGCACTCGGCATCCGTCTCAGGCGTTCTACTTCTCTGTTCAATGAGACCCGATTTGATTGGACAAACTGAATAGTGAAATGTACAGAACAAAACTGTCTTGTTTTTTGTTGTGTACATTTTGTTGTATGAACCCAATTACTTTAAAAATTTGTCCCAAAAATGCGGCTGTAACTGAATACGAGTAGTTTTAAATTTCTTCCATACAAAGAACAATTATCGCTCAACCGTAAAAATTCGTAAAATTCTCACGTTATTTTTTATGCAAGTTCTGTGTATGCAAATTTACATTTTATTTGATTTTATTATTTATAATGATATTAACAAGTTACAATAACGGTTTGTGATATGTATAATTAAAATTATCCACATGAAATAGCATGAAATAATACTATCAAATTGCTATCGGGAAAATTACTATCAAACTGCATGACTTATGTACGAGATATCGCCATTATATCTTCAAATTGGAAATCTTCAATTTTTTTGTTAAAACCTATACAAAAAAAATTGTTATTATGTGATTTTATGTAGTGACACACAGGTTACTGAATACTTCTACGACTGCTGCTTTGATTTTAAAATACAAAATAAAATTTTACGCCAAAGTATGACGTATGCTGCTCTTTACGCTGGAATTATTTGCTGTAGTTTTTATACTCTATGGAAATATTATTAGGTTATATATTTTTTACTTATGTATAGTATTTGCGGTAATTAACCCACGCATAAATCAAAACTTCCTATATACTGTAAATTCTTGCAATATACTGTATAGTATATTCATATTGTTGGCCATATAAACCCAGCAATGCCCTATGTATGTTGTATTCATTTTTATTCATTTTTTTTACAAAATTGTCTTCTACACGTCATGTGTTTAAATAATGTATTTGTTCGTGAACTTGTGTGGACTCGAATAATTTTGAGGATGAAAGTTGTTTTATTGCTGTTGTTTGTTTTATTTCACCTTGGTCATGACCATTCAGCCGCAACTAGATGATTTGGTTAGGTTATTTAGAGAAGTTCCACACTTCATTAAAAATTATTCTGGGCGGGCCAAATGGACGGTACAGGCAAGTTATCCTTGTGTGTTGTTTTCGTAATTTATGGTGCGTAAAATTGGAATAAACGACGGTGATGACGTTAATCTTGTCGTCTATCGCTGCATAGCTCTCAACAGAAAACGTGATTTTAACCATAGCCAGATTAATATCTAGCGATTTGCTCGGCAACAACGTGTGAATTTATGAGACTTGAGGGATTTAGCACTAACACTAATTATTGAGATTAGAGCGAATTTATAAGTTAGCGTATGCCTAATCCATCAGTCGGTTTGATCTCTCTTTTCTACTGGCTATACGTTCAAACCAAACATGGGATTGATGCACGTATCTTGCGATAACCGTTATCAACCCATTATCTTTTGTTGTTTCCGTATTCAATCCATGACATTTAAATCGTCATACCCACCTAACAGAAATCAGAGAATAATTGACTCAAAAGTTGAATTTTTGATTTTTTGTTTTATTTTATGTTGTTGTAACAAAATGCAACGGATCCCCACCAAAAATATATCTTTCCTTTTAGTGGTTGTTTGGTTAGGAATTTACAGCTGTGTCTCTTGAAAAGCTTTTAGGTTTAATGTGATAAATGCCGCGCGAGTGGGATGAACAATGTTCGTTCTGACAGCAAAGGTCAAGGATCGTATCCGATTTGTGCGTGTAAAGAGGACAAAGTTGTAAGAAGATTGTTCCTGTAGAAAAGTAGTAAACTTGTCACATCGTCACGACCCCTTTTTAGATGGTATCTAGCAAATTCTGCATACAGCACGATCCTTTGAGATAAGATTCAGCGAAAGCTTATTATTCTACTTAAAAGGTGTTTTCAATGTAACACGAAACATATACTATAAAAATGGTTTTAATAAGTTAAGTTTTATGTTAGCGTGTAACTCAACCTGTAGCCCCAATATTGAAGAATATTTGGAAGATAAAATATTGAAGAAATTAAGATTATGCGTTATACAGGGTGTTTGCGTGGGGTGTACTACTTTTCAATTAATTATAAACTTTATGACCGTGAGGGTATGTAAAACATAACTGCACTTGAACGGTGCGTTAATTATAGTAGTTTTTTTCCATCGATGGTGTTGTTGTAGAACCTCCAATAACTTTAACCGGTGTAATAACTGTTTTCGCGTTGTTGTTTTCTTCGACTTTTCCTTTACTTGCTTTTGCTCACTTAAATTTGCAACGCAGCTTGAGGATTCACAAATACAGCACTTTTGTACTATATTTCGCAGTTTGGCGAACACTTTCAGCGCTTTATGTGATGGTAAATAATTCTCCCATTGTTACATTATAATTTACACATAGTTATGACATTGTTTATTCATTAGGTCGATCGAACGACCTATTTGAAAAGTGCTTATTTAAAAAATCCCACGCATACGACTCTGTATTTTAATATAATTTAACGGTTTGTTAATATTAACATGATTAGGTTTTAATATGGAAACTTGAAGAATTAATGCTTAAAGTTGTGAATAGAGTTAATTAAATGTTATTGAAATTTATACAGATTTTATTAACATTCTTATCTTCCAACAACTACTTGTAATTATCCAACTACTAATCAATTAGTAATGCACCAAAACTAAAAGACAAACTTCTGATCATATCTGCACAGTCAAAACGATGTTTAACAAATGACAATGAATCGAAGCTTAATATTTTTTTTGTTTTGCTTGTTGTTATAAAGTTTATTATCCTGCCTACTTTGTAAAGGAAGCACGCAACGTTAGGCGGATGTAATATCATAAGCTGAGGTTGCCGATGGGGGTGTAGTGCCGTGCAGCCTAGTGCGTGCAGCAGGTCAGCGTGGGCAGCTGTGTTTTACTCACAAATAATCGAGACATTATCGAACGACCTTGTCAGCAAAGCAGCCGTTGTCGTGTTGGGGAGCCGAGAGTAAAATTCGCAGGTGTTGCAAATCACATGCACGCTATTACTACTTCTACGTCTTCTGTTCCCGAGACACATTGTCATGGAAGAAGTACTTTTCCATTGAAAGATGAAACAGCAGCAGCAGCAGCTCGGGAGTTCAATAATCCATTTCTCGTTTGTTGCTAATTGATCGCAACATTATTTTTTTTTCTGTACACTGAAGTAATATTTATTAGTGAGAGTCTTGGCTTGTAGAAAAGTTTTTCTTAGGTTTCTCAGTAATGTCACGAATCGTGCAGCAGTCTCTTTAAGTTTGTATGACACGATACCAAACATCATGACAGTAATGCTCTTCATGAAGTGAGCTTAAGACAACGAATGAAGTTGATGTGGCTTCCTGCTGAGAGAAAAAAAACCATTTTTCGTTTGTAAATTGTTGGAAACCGAAATATACCGTAATGTATTGACAATTTTTTTAAAATTGTTTGCAAAGTTGAACTTTGTTCGAAGAACTTTCTTCAAGCTCTAGCATCATAATTCAAAAAAATATACAGTACAAGATTTGATCAAAACATTTTGGTGATTGGTTGAATCGTGTATGCAACGAATGTATGTTTAGCATTGAATATGTTATTTTACATATCAAAAAAAGTTTTATTGGATATGTGAAATAACATTCTTATTGTATAAGGTATATGAAATAACCTAAGAGACAATCTTATACTTCTGCGCTGATAGCCATTTATATAATATTAAAATTAAGTGTTTTGGGAGACGAGGTAATGTGTTGGGTGAGGATTTAGGAATTGAAGAGTTGGGTGGAATAACGATGTAAATCCATTTACGTAATCTTTCCTTAAAATGCATAATAGTACATCGTTTTTGGCCAGTCATAAACTTTTGGTTGGTTTTAGGCATAAAGACATTGAGTTGCATTTAATTTGCATTTTCGGACTTTTTAGAGCAAGAATATGCAAAGCGACTATTATTAATCTGAATTTTATGTTATTTTTTTGTCGCTTTATTTTTTGGTTGTTTAACTTGCTTGTTTCACTTTTCACTTTTCACTTTCAAAACAATGGAAAAAATACTGATTTTTGAAAAAACGGCGTAAATATATTTATAAATTAGCACGATATTTGGAATAACGGCGTAATTGCATTTTTAAACTAACTCATAACTTGAGATTTGTCTACTAAAGTTAATATTTTTTGCAAAATTTGTTTATTTTTCTGCTCTAAATATTTTTCTGCTCTACAGTTGACAGGAATTTTTTATAATCTTAAATTTGAAGGTGCCAGGACGTTTTTGTCCTTTTTCTCAAAACTACATATTTTGAGTTACGCCATTTTTTCACCCACCTCCTTAACTAATAAACTCAGCGTTGTCTCGTTACCAGTATTGAAGTTTATGCAATTGAACTAATATTAGACATGACTGCAAATTTCTAATGCAATAAGTTTGTTCATGTTATTTTCACAACCCACTGCTATTCTTGTTCTTTCATCTGATATGTGTAATGATACCAAAATCCTGGTTTCAGATTTATCTCAATTTCTACTGATTACTATGGTAACCATCCACTCTCTAGGACTGAAGTAATCCCAGTATCCAGTTACCCGTAACGAGTTAGGTAAAATGAGATGTAGTAGCTGTGCTATAAATAAAGCTCTAGGTCCAGTGAAAGCTAGGCTTTGGCAATCAGATTACTCCAGACTTGAAAACAACAGTGTAGAAATAATACGGCATCTTATATTTTGTAGTGTTGATCAAAACGCTCTCGTGCATTTGACAAATAAATGTTAATAATGATGAGCATAGGCACCCGATTTTGGTTTGAAAAAGGTAATTAACAGCTCCTGTTGTATAAAATAATGGTGTATTTTAATACGATGTGTAATCCCGCTCATGGCGTTAATGGAGAGTCTGAAAGTATCGATAACACACTACTAATTAAAAGTTAGAAATTATTATTTATCAAATTTTGTTTGAGACGTGGCTAAGCTAGGCAAATGCAATGGAAATTTTTGTTTTTTCTTACAGTTTGATTAAATACGGATTAAAGGAGCCCTCATTTTATAGCAGTGTTATGTTTTGTGAAACCCTTATATAAATAAAAAATAATGGAATTATCATAAAATTTGAACGGCTAATTTAATTCAAATGCTCATTTTCGCTATACATGAAGCACACGTTGGTGACAAAACATTCTAGTTGCAGAAAATTTCAGTCACTTGACGCAATTGTAACGACATGCAAAATAACAGCGTTTTCTCACATATAACGAGCACATGGAAATATTTTTCTCGTTTCACAATAGCGAGATTGTAAAATCCTATTATTTGAGGAGTACAAGTTTTCTTTTCAATCTCGAGAAGTTAACGTTGAATGACTTTGAGTTTGTCCGTACTGCGACTTCTAGACTTTTATGTTTTGAGATGGCATTTATTGAAACTGCCCATGGACTAAGTGCCACAAAGTGATCACCGAGTTTCTCGGCCATTTTCTCTCCTTTTCTTCACTCCTTCTATCAATCCCTTTGAAAGTTGGCAGCATCGGTGCACTTTGTATTGCCAAGTGGGTGCTGCTTTGTGCATGGATAGTAGCTGCGTAAACTTACGACGCTATCGTTCGAAATGGGATTCACTCCAAGAAGAAGAAAAAAGTGAAGGCATGTTCGCTCGTTCTTTCGTTATTTTCCGCCTGCACGACTCGGAGGAAAAAGAGGTTTGAGATGCCTTGCCCCTCTTCTCTCTTTTCTACTTTTTCGTCTCAATCCTTCTTTTCATTTCTGTTCCATCTTCCTCATTTCCTAGCCTCCTTCTCCCTTCCACCACCAACACTCCCCTCGTCCCCCTTCTCAATCTGTTTCAACCTTCGGCCTTTTTTTGCTACAGTCAGCAGGTTGTTGGTACGGTTTCGGTGTGGTAGGAGGACTTTCGGGTACGAAGCTCTTCTACTACCTTCACCCTCTATTTTCTTTTCTTTCACTCGTTCCATCCATTGACGGCACGTGTTCGATGAACCAGCGCCATCGCCAGTGTGGCGTGAATGCGCGCGCGACAATCTCCATTTGTGATAGATGGTGCTCTTTCCCTACGACACTGTCAATCAACACATGGTAGGAAGGCGAACGCGAAATCTCAGCTTGCATCCATCGTACTGGTAATAGCAATTGTAGTAGGCAAAGGAGAGAAATGCACTTTTGCACTCTACTTCTATTACGACGACGAGTAGTTTTTATTTCTACGACGAGTTTTCTTTTCCTACGTTTTCTTGTTTTTACGTTTCATTTTTTAGCTAAGATGACAAAAGTTCTTCCTTTATTAACTTACTTTTTCTCTATTTTTTTCTATTAACTTTTTATCTATAAACGGTATGTGGATTAAAAAGATTGATTACAGTGTAAGTTAAATATTAGCTTAGGAGCATAATAATTTAGAAGGTAAACGCTTATTGAATTATTTTAGATTTATTTTTGAACGTTATTTCATGAACACATGCAGGTCTTCGGGCAATATAATAATGAACGGCAGTTTTAAAATTGTTCAGGGGGGCCGTTTTTCTGGTGAGAAACTCTATAGAGTATCATACAGAGCAACAAGATAATTTTCTATTTTAGCTACCATTTTCTTGAAACTCCAGGAAGTGGTAAAGTAACAAGCTAGAAATAGTATTGAGAGAAAGTTTGATGTGAAAATGTTATTTTTGAAAGTATTTAACATCATAATTTTTAGTCAACTAATGATTAATAATGACACTAAAGATACATATAATTTCGTACCCCCTTTGTTCCAAATTATGGCATACATTTCTGATTATGGACGGGTGTAGAAAATAATGAGTTTTCATTAGCTTGTAGTATTATAAATGTAGTGCTCTTTCTAATATGTAAATTAGTCAGCGCAGATCGCAGTTGTTCGTTTTTGAGATAGTGTCTTTTTTAGACAATGCTAGATTATGTCAAATGCATGCAATTCGAAATGTCATCTGTTGTGACAGCAATAATGAACTTCAGAAAATTGTGCTTCACAATAGAAGAAACATGAAATCAAAATAATTGACGGCTGAGCAGCAAAATAAAATATTGCAGATATTGCTACAATGAAAGATTGACAACCAACTTGAGTGGCAACATTCGCCACGAAGAACGCTTATCTGTATCCATTAATTGCAGCCAAAATGCACGTGATACAACACAAAATATATTTTTCATCATAAATACCAAATTAAATTTGTATAGTTCCGTTAAGTAGAAAAACTTAGCCTAACCTTTAAAAAATCTACGTATAGGAGAATTGTATACCATGATTTTGGACCAAGGGGAGGGGGAGTAGTGTATATTTGTCGATTAAGCAGTGAAAAGATAAACATTATTTTTTTGCTTAAACTAATATATACCTTTTTTAATGTATTAAATTGACATCAATTATTAACTAAAAACCACGAGAAAAAGTTTTGTGGTAGTTTGAAGTTCTTGTTTAAAATGGTTATTTAATGAATTCTTAAATTGAACATGTTTAGACTTTGTCAGAATCATGTAGGATAAAAGTGATGATTGAACATGTTTCTTGCATAGTATTTATTTGTACATAAAACTTTATATTATTTTAATGCTTTTTAATTCAAGCATAAATTGAATACTTTGCCATTAATCCTCTATTTATTTATCTATTTATATATAATTTGTCGATGTTTGAAGCTTTTTTAATCACGTCACATCCGACGTGACAGCGAGTTTATTCTGCATCTGAAAAAAGAGTATAATTTTCTTCCTGAGTGGTAAATTGACCAGATCTCTTTCTAAATATACATGTCAAATACTGTATATGTGATTTAATATAAAAAGTTACGTAATAATGGATACCTTACTAGTTATAATGATTATGCAGATCTGTGCGTCATTGTGTGTGAATGTAAGATGGTTTATGTCATAAACGCTTTGTGTTCACCCTCAGGTCTCACGTTATGGTTATAATTCCCCATTGAATATTACAATAACAACATTATCTCTACAGGTTTCAATATAAAAGAAATAGTTCAAAGAGCTATAAAAAACCATATAAATCTTCTTTATAATGATAAAGAAGATTTATATGGTTCGGTAAGTTTTCATAACAACGAATGTTGCGATACAGTATGAGTGTAAACAAAACGCGTGGTTTAATTCTCGACTTTGTGTGATTACCATATCTACCTGATTTCTGCTTTACATTTAAAAAGTCACCATGAAAAAGCAACTCAGTATTTCTTTAGAAAAACAAAAACAATTTATATAGGCTACTGTAAGAAAGTGATTGGTGACTTAGTGATAAAGTGGTCCAAGTACCGGTACTTCCTTTGTTAAAGAAAACTCTTAGCAACAGGTTTATGCTAAGTGAGGTTTCACACAAAGTCTTTTAAGTGTATTGGTTGAAAAACTGTTTCTAAAATGAACCCTTCTTTGAACTCCATTTTTTTGTGTGTTCAGTTTTACATTAGAACAAGATTGTGGATAAAGCAACAGTTCATCGGTTCTCTTTGTCGCTTTCCAACAATTTTTTTTTCCTATTTTCTTTGCCAAGGAGTTTATTCTGGCGCCCTTGTTTTCCTTCCTCCGTTAGTCTCATTCAAAAGGCGATTCTCTGTTTGCAAAAGAGACAAGAAGCCAAACGGAAATTAATTTCCTACGGTACAGGGGTGGTAAGAAAGGAATAATATATAACTATGTATATATATAAAGAAAAAATTGAAGAGGAAGCTCTCGTTTCCAGAGCAACTGCAGCGGCTTTTCTTTCGATGACTTGCACCAATCTCATTGGCTAGGTGCTTGCGAAGTCATAATATCTTTTCTCATTGTGTCGTCTTTAAAACGGCATTTTTATTTATTTATTTATTTATTTTTGCTCTTCTATACTCCTCGAGGGAAAGGAAGCGAACATTTTGCATCAAACGGGTTTTTTGATTGTATATCTCATTTTTGCAATATTTATAAATTGCTTTTTTTGGAAGAAAAAAATAATTGCATCGATTATCGAGATTTTTTTTTATTAGAATTGTTCATTAGTTCGTAAAGGCTTTATGACTGGGTTGAGTTTAGTGTTGTTTTTTTGTTTGTTTGTTTTTCTCAAAACTCGGAAAGTGAAACTTATTCCTTCTCGCTGACTTTGAGTTGGCAAGATAGTAATTAAAGATACCCTATGGAGTGAATGATAGCTCCATTATGCCAACATCAACAAGAAAGGGTTGCTGCACTTATTGCATCTTTTATTACCAGCTTCTTTTGCACATGACTTGTCGAGCGAATGTGATAGGCTAAAAGGCGCCAACTAGCTCATGGACTATTTGGTGTCGTCGCAGCAACTATATTTTTTTGTGTTGTTATTATTATGCTGCATGAAAGTCGTTAAAGTCTATGCTAGTAAGAAAAGATCCCGCAGGTGTCGTGTAAAAACCCCTACATTTTAGTCGTTAAAACTTCATCCGTGTATATCCGAAAAAACATATTTGAAATGACATGAAAGGTCATGAATGAATTTCGTGTTTAATGGGTTAAAATTAGCGAGTTCATTTAAGCGAAACGCGAATTTAATACGTGATTCTAAATTTGTACATATCGTGTTTTAACTTGCTGCAGTATTGGCGTTATTTTCATTAGTCTTATATTAGTAGTGGTGGCAGTAAATTGAAATGAAACAAATTTAGTATAGAAAAATAAATAATACACTACTTTGGTATACAATGATTTAGACTTTACAAACTCAATTATATTCTATTGATCTTAAATTAATAATAGCTCAATGTTAATATACGGTTATTGTGTAGTTTGTGTGTAATACATATTTTTATACTATGACACAGGTTTTAGTGACGGCAAAAAGTGCACAGTAAAATAATAATCGATTACAGTTAACCTCAACTTACGTCGTTAATTCGTTCCAAGACATGCGAAGTTAAGTCAAAAAATGTTTTAAGTCAAATAAACTATAAAAAATATATATATATGGGAGTTTTGACCTCCCATATAAGCGCTATATATAACCTCATAAGGT
>JAQIWH010002230.1:0-25821 GCA_034695005.1 Cryptops parisi | reverse complement strand
GCTCTCGGACTGCTTTTTCACGGGGCGTGGAATTATAGTGGTAAGTTCAGCACTGCACTTTAATATAAAGGAGAGATTAATCTTGCTTATCTAGCTAATTAAGATTTACTTTTTCCAAAAATTGTTCCCGTCAACTTGACGGGTTTTAAACTAGTAATAGATTAAAAAATGAAAAAGAAAATTGGTTCAGGCATTTTTTAAAATGCTAAGCGTATACCAGGCAATGTATGAAACAATGGTCTGGTGTGAAAAGGTGTCGAGTGACATTTTTTACATAATTTCGAGGAAAATGCGATTAAAGGTCTGAACTTGTCTTGCTGTCTACGGGTTACTTCTCGCACTTGATAAGTTTTGATTGTTTTGTTCAAAATTATGCACCAGGAAGGTGAAATGTGTCCCAGATCCGGTAGACCGAGGCTTTCTCAGGACATGCCCCACAAAGTGGATACATCATATCCACTTTGATGCCCCAGCCATCTCATTTGCTTACCTGTTTACATATTTTTTAAAAATTTTAACTGTAATGCGATCCATAAGGTCGAGGAAAAAATACATAAAAGTAGATTATTCGAAATTCTGGTTTGTCCGAATAAGGTAAAAATATGTAATTTCAATATAGCGGGGCCCAGTAATTGGTTATGGGTTTATTTTGCAGGTTAGATTAGGAAATCAAACAAAATCATACATTTAATACGTTTCTTTGTTTTCCTAACCTGACCTGCAAAATAAACCCAAAACTTAAGTACAAGCAAATAGCAACAAAATACTGGGCCCCGCTATAACCGGAAAGTACCAAAAACCGTAAGTTTTACGTCTCGTCAAATGAAAAATGTTATTTCACGAATTGCCAAAATCAGTTAGGCATTGTATAGAATGCCTGGATTCTATACATTGCCGGTAACATGCTTGCTATATAATCAATAGATAAAAGAATGTTAAGTAATAGATTAAAAATGAAAAAAGTGGTAGATCGTTGTTCCACTGGCATAGTTTCATATAGGAAAAACCTTTTTTTTAATGCATCATTCAAAACAAAAACAAGTGGAAGAGTGGCGGAATAATGTCATTCAGCTTATAGTTGTTGACAACCTTGACCTGTTGAACTACATAGCAAACACCAGCCAGCCGTCAGTCAGTCAGTACTTAGAACATGAAATCAAAAGGGAAACAGGCAGTGTAGTCATGCAAGGCCATGCTCTGATCAGCTGATAATAAAAAACAGTGTGACTTGAGAATTATGACTCATCGCATTTGCTTTTGAGAAAAAAACCATTCCGCACAGGTGCACTGCGCGAGAGGAACTACAATCACTTTTTGGAGCGACGAGATTTTTCTGTGTTTGATATAACATTACATAACAAGAAACACACCATGAA
Organism: Cryptops parisi; assembly: GCA_034695005.1. Lineage (NCBI taxonomy): Eukaryota > Metazoa > Arthropoda > Chilopoda > Scolopendromorpha > Cryptopidae > Cryptops > Cryptops parisi. Next base: position 24,445 of record JAQIWH010002230.1, on the reverse strand, counting down.
GCCTGTGAAGAGATTACGCTGTGCCACTTACATGTCGCCCAGTATTCCAGTGGAATATTTTGAAACTCTCCTCCAGTATTTGGAATTCAAACTGAATACGGTAACCTCGTTGGTTTACGAATCCAGATGGGATGGACCTCCGAAAGGACGTCCGGACCCTTTCGATCAAGATGAAATCGACATAGGTACTACTGAGAATGGCGGAATTAGGATTTTCGTATTGTATTTATTTCTATGTAATTTCACTTGACTTTTATTTTTGTTTGAAATGTAATAGCTTTTGTAAGCTGCTGCAGTTATTTAAATTATCTCAATGGTAAAAACAAACACGTGGAACTGTTTCCTGTGTCAGCTGTCCACAATCATCCCAAAGGAGAAAACAAACCTGGGTATTTTTCAGAAGTGATTACACACGTTAGCGCGAGGTATTTTTGTTTTGTTTTTATACTCTCTTTTATATGAACTTCACTTGTGGGTTTGTGAGCTGGGAATTGAATGTATACTACTGCCATCTACAGTCGTTTATGAGAATATACTGTATATTAACAAAAAACGCATAAAACGAAAACTGCAAAAGTCTTTCGCATAAATCAAAAGCCAGATTTAAGTCCAATCATGACGCCAAAAAAAAATTGCATGTATTTTTTATTTATTTATTTATTTATTTATTTATATAAATAAATAAATCTAAATTTGCATAAAGAAAAATGGAGTTACTCAAAAACTCGCATATATCAAATATATTGTGAATCACTCAAACGATCACATGAATCAAAATTCGCACAAATCGAAACGTGGAGAAATCAAAAAATGAAATTTCTCAAAACACGCATAAAATTGAATATTCAAATAAATTAATTTCGCATAAATCAAAAATTGTATGTATTATGTGTGTACATACAATATACACATAATACACATTTGATCTGTTCTGTATATGACAGTAGGCTATATAAAAAAGAGCATTTTTAGTATATTTGTTGTAACTTGATATTATAATTATCGATGATGACATGTTGATGATCTAATTTAATAGGGAGCGTGTCAAGGATTTTCTGGATCTCCGTGGTTGCCGGTGGGCTGTAAACAATGTCAAATCGCTGAGTGGAAACCTTGTACCCCTGTTGAATTTGAAGCAGATGGGAGAAAATGCATCTTTCTTTGGATTCATTATCGATTCTGGTAAACATACTTTTGATTGCAGTATTTGTCCGTTATCCGAGATTCCTGCACTTAGCACGTTAATTGTTTTTATTATATTTTTTTTTAAAACTAATCTAACCTGATATCTATCAGTACAGTGCAGACCCCAGTTTAGGTTAGTTAAAAGCAATGAAACGAGCAATAACTAGCGCTATGTGCACGAATATCAGATAACGGATAATACACTAAAAAACCCAATTATCCGAAAAAACGGGATTGTGCTAAAATTAATGGAAACTTAAACTATGAATGACTAATATAATGTAAGGTGTTTTGTAATAGACACACTGAGTGTGGCTAATCACTAGACCTCGGATTAATATGCACTAAAAACATGAAAATTCGAATGCGAAATGTCACAAAACTGCTCAAAATATGCAGTAGACATGACAATGTGCAATTTGTTTTCTAGGTGTCCTGCAAAAACACCAAAATTCAAAGCATTTTATTTTTTAGCAATTTATTCCCGTGTTGTAGAATTTGGAATTTCTTGTTGCATGAAATTGCAAAAATAATTTTGAAAATAATACCCAAGTTGACAATAGAAATTTTATGAAAGTAAATACTAAAAAAATAATTTTTTATGGAAATAAATGCTAAAATATGCAAAAATAAATGCTGTAACACTTGAAATTTGCAAAAATATATGCAGTAACACTTGAAATATGCAAAAATGTGCACTAACATCTGAAATATGCAAAAATGTGCACTAACATCTGAAATATGCAAAAATATGCACTAACATCTGAAATATGCAAAAATATGCACTAAAATCTGAAATAAGCAAAAATATGCAAAATAAAATTTAAGCATTGTACTTGTGCAACAATGAATAACATCTTAACCAATTTTGAGGGAGCTGCCTATAAACAAAAAGAAATGCAACTTCATACAAATCCGAGGTTTACTATTCACTTCATTTTAACGTATACGTTAAATTATTTCGCTGTTTAGGTTCGCATGTGAATTCCATTCGGATGGTAGTCGACAGAGAAGCAGATGCAACGTGCGTGGATTCCGCTAGCCTTGCACTTTATCTGAACAAACATTCCGAAGCGAAGCATAAAATTTACAGAGTTGCGTGTTGGGGTCCTCTTCCAGCATATCCAATCTTAATTAACTCGCGTCTTTCAGGTAAGCACAACGCTTATTTACATTATCCATGTAATAACAATTTAATGTAGTAGCTTTAATAACAATTATTATTTTTTTATTCGAATGGCTATAATTTCTCTCTTATCATTGTACACAGATGACTTCAAGTGTCATTTGAAATCGGCACTGCTGGCAGTGCACGAGGATCCTGTGTGGGGACCTCGTTTCAAGGAGTTCGAGGTTACCAAGTTCAGCGAAACCCCTGCAGAAAGTTACACCAAGTTGCAGGAAATGTTGGAACTGGCCGATTCCTGTTCACTATCCGCGGTTTATTATTAGGTAGTTTTGCAGTACGTGTTTTATTTTCTTTTGTCATCAAACTTAAATCACATTCCATTTATTTTTTTTTTTGGACCATTGTCTCTATAATACCGAAGAGGGTGTTTGAAACTGTGACACCTAACTTTTTGACGTTCGTTAGTTTTACGAACACAGGTTGGTTTGTTGATATAGTTTACACATGCTCAAATTTTGTAACCTAGAAATGACTTTGCATGTCAACTACGTGTAAAAAGTAAATAAATTAAAAGCTTTGTATAGCTTTTGTACTTTTTTATAGTTGACGTTGTACAGATTAGAAGAAAAAATTGTTTCATCGAGATTTAAAAAACAAATTTTATGCAATTTTGCTAACGATAAAAATAAACCACAAAAAGAAACAAGTCACCACTGAATCATAAAATATAATTCAAATAATATTTACAAAAATAAATTGATAATTTTATACAATACTTACAAACACAAAAAACACAACTTTAACATAGCAATAAACTGTTTTAAAATAGATAAAACATTTTTGTTTCAAAATCATTAAACACAGAGAAAATATAACAACAAATAATCGTTAACTAAATAAATGACCATTCAAATTAAATTCAACATTATGGACCTTATCGGTAAAGGATTTTGGTGGAATTGAGGGGATGTTCGAGCTCTAACGTTTCAAATACTGTTCAATAAGTAAGGTGACAAGAGACCTCTCATTGCGTCAATTCATTCAACTTGACATGTACTTATACACAATATTTGTGGTGACAAAGTCAGTGTCGAGCAACTAAAGCCATGACATGTTGGTTTCGAGGGTCCACTGTATACGGACAAACAAACTGAACGTATTGACTCATCGAGAGGTCTCGTTATCTTATCTATTGAACGGCCCTTGTCATTGGACTGCGTAGTTGGACAGCGTAATTGGACTCGTCACTTTCTTCTAGGCTTTGCGACTCGGAGCTTGGGGATTCAAAGCTATGCGGTCCGAGTATTTGCGACCGTTGTTCATAACCGTACCTCGCATCCATTCTTGTTGGGTAAACCACGTCGTAGCAACCCTGATCGGCTTCAAACAGTACGTTCGAAATCTGATGTTGAACAGTGCTGCATGTCAAACGTGAAAAGTTTTTCAGCTTACTGGCGACAAACAACCCGAAACTTTCGCATTCGTCAATGGTCGGGTGCATCACCGTCGTAGGCTTTCGGATGGCGTTTTGTAGAAAGTTGTACGCTGATGCCGTCATTTCTTCAGGGTTAGGTACGTTTGTTTTAGCCTTCGTGGCACGATATGGATGGGCTTGATCGTCATTGGGTGACGGATCATTCCTGGCCGTTTCGCCAGTGTCCCCCGTTTCGTTCGCATTGGCTTCCATCTCGTCTACCGCATCATTCTCTTGCATTTCTCTTTTAACCTCGAAGACACTATTTACAGTGTCTACACTTGGTCGTGGCTTTCTCCGATGCAGTACAAACGTCAAGGCTTGGAATGCAAACCAACTACTCTTGTACACTTTTGCAGTGCCTGTAATTTGAACACAAAATATGTTCTAGTAAAATTCACATGTAGGCTAATTATTGTGTCAACTTTATATGCAACAAGTCTTTAACCTTTTGCTGTGCGTCTACTTTTCGATATTTTCGACTTCTCTCTTCTGAGAGACGCCAACAAACTTGTGATTTTGCGTTTGCACTCTTCTTGCGTTGTTTCGAGCTCGTCAGCCAGTTGCAGCCACGCGTCGTGTTTTTTTAGCTGGTTGTAATACTGTGGGTCTCGAGGATCCCACAAAATCGATTTCTGGCGATATTGCTCAATAAACAATAAAACCTTCTCTTGGGACCACTCCATTCTTTTTTTATATTAAACGGTAAAGCACAACACGTTATTTTACCCTCGTATTTATCTCGTTCACACTGCACTAACCCTCGTAGCACTTGCACGGCTTGCTCCATTCCATTATTAGTTGTTTATATTTACCATGGCGACGTTGTTGACGTTCACGTTATATGCTTTAAGCGCTTTTACTTACGCTTTAAGCGCGTCCAAGACAGTCGATAATATTCATAGGGTCTATGTGCGTTACAAGAGTTATCGACTGTCTTTGAACGGTTTTCGCGCTTAAAACGTACAAAGTGAACGCTGTCTATGTTCAACAAGTGACGAAACCCACGTTGTTGGTCTATGACGTCATCAGTCGGCCATTTGTAAATAACAGTCAACAAGTAAAAGAAAAAGCGCCAAGTTCGAGAAAAGTTGCGCCAGTTTTGGCATCATATTGTCGTCGTTGGAGTGAATATAGACGAAGATACCAAATAATCCACTGACGATTACTGATGTAGATTTGTTGTCGTAAGTAACGGTGTCGCAGAAGAAATGCCGGGCGAACTGAAATCATGTGATGGTGGTCAACACCAACAGCTAGCTGATCGTTTGCAGCAGTTGAGACTATGGCAGAAAGAGCAACAAAGTCGACTCGTACAACAGCAAGAGGAACAAATTCAAGCGTTGCAACAAGAGCAGGAGAAGATTAAAATGCTCGTACAACTACAGAGTTTTAAGACTTGTAAGTATAGTTAAAAAAGTTTTTCAAGTTGGCACCTTTTTTTATGAAAAAAAATGTACTTGAAGTTTGTATTTTTTTTGGCAAAATTGGCAATTGTAGACGTGTTCATCACAAAATTGTGCTTTTAAATGTAGTCACTGGTACTAAAACGTTATTAAATATTTATTCATTTACAGCATCTCTGCCCACTATTTGGGAAACATCACCGTCGGTTTCGGCTAAACATTACCCGCTGAAGAACGCTCCACCATCACCAGCTGAACGTATTCAAAAGGCAGAATGTCTAGAAATGTATCTGAAACAGGCAGAAAAGGTCTGTGGTGTTAATTTTTGTTGTTGCTACAAGAACGTGTAGTTGTTTGTATTGTGGACTAACTACATAATGCATTTTTTTGTTTGTATTTTCACCTATTAAAGATGTCAGCAAATGCTGCTGTCGGTTTGTTGGAAGATTCCTTTGAAGTTGATGATACTTTTGAGGAATCGCTTTACGATGGAAGTTCATCAAATGCTAACCGTAAGGATGGTGATGATGACACAGAAGTTGAAAACGATTATCAGTGCCAGCAGTCAACGGGAGTTGATGATCGTCCTCAAGAGCGTTCATCAACACCAGAAGCAATGCAGGTAACCAAGATTTGTATCATTTCATCGAAATTAGCATAACTTAAAAAAAAAAAAGTGTGGGAACTTAATTTTTTTTTTTGAAATTAAAACTAGAAAAGCAACTCTGATAGTCCCATCGAATCTGTCGTTGGAATGCAGGGAAAACGATTCGAGGATCTTGTAGAAATGCAGTTGAAGGCTACGGGAAACCAATGCAACGATAAAGTTCCAGCGACCGGTGGGGCTGTCAAGAAGAAGTTTTTGCGTAAAGGAGAAGGCTTAGCAAGGTTCACCAACGCTGGAAGATACCGGAGGCTGCCGAAACAAGTCGCATCGAAACGAGAGCCAAAGAATCCCGACGTACAACAAAGTCATGCGACGACAGTGAACAAGGAAGGCGTCGTTTCGCGGGTCCATTCCTTGTGTAAAGTTGAAAAGTTGGAGACCAAGAACGCCGAACACACATCCCCCAGGCAAATGTCAACGACTGCAAAGTTTTGCAATTCGAGCAACGTCGTGCATCATCCTGTAAGCGGATTGGACGAATCGCCAAGGAAAGTTGCAGAAGCGGAACAAAAACGAAAAGTAAGAACGAAAGCATGACTTAGATTTTTTTTTTGGGTTAGTGGATTAAAAATGAGCTTGAATCCAGAATGAAAGCATCGAGTTGAAAGAGTTTGAAATGCTGGAAAAAGCAGCCGAAGAGACGTCGTTCCGCAGTACGTCGTCGGTCGTGATGCAAGCAATGCAGAATCAGCTGACATCTGTAAGCATTTTTTTATAATACCTTTTAATTTGAATGTTAATGAATTTGCTAATAATAAATCATTGAGATTGCAGACGTGATATTGTAATGTAGTTTTGTTATTATTTATAAAAATGTTTGCAGTCACCCTTCAAGGTTTCACTTGGTATAGTCAAGTCATCAGCGTTGACATCCATTGACGAACACGATAATAACACTGAGATGAGGTGTGTACTTGGAATTTCTTGTTGATTTTTTGTTAATATCTATGCGTTGATAGTTTATGAAAGGCTTTGGGCAATATAATGATAAGAAGTTGCATTATTGAAATGGAAGGGCTTCTTCGTGCAGCCATAATGGTAAGCCACATTTTTAAAATTGTTGAGAAGAGCCGTTTTTCTGGTGACAAACTCCATGGAGTGCCATATTAAGCAACAAGATAATTCTGTGTACCGTGATGTTCTTTTCTGGAAAACCCAGGAAGTGGTAAAGTACCAAGCTAGAAACTATTGAGGGACAGTTTGATGTAAAAATGTCATTTTTTGAAAAAAGTGGCTTATCACTATTTTGCCCAGCGCTTTTCTTATGATTGACAGCTGGTAGGTTGAAATAACGGAATTTTTAAATATGTGACTCCTCACATTTTATAATGTTTTGTTACGTTGACATTTTTTTTTTTGTCTAGTGCGGAGAGTGAAGAGAAAACTGGTGTTAGAAGTCAACAATGCAGAATAACAGAGTTCAATGAGGAACAGGCTTGGTCAGATGACGATGGCTCATTATCATCTTTTCACACTGGTACGACGGTCGACGGATATGTTCACTAACCAATTTATTTGTTAATTAGTATTATGCTATTAGCAATGGCGTTTAGCTATGAATCCATAGAAGTTGTCTTAGTTATCATCATGCTGTTGTTTGCAGTTATTTTTTTGTAAAATTTGTTGCTGTTATTTGCAGTTGATGCTGATGATGTTGACTTCAAGTCGCCATTCAAAGACGAGGCTACATCGTTCTTCGGTTGTCGCTCTTCGAAGAGTCAACGGAATGCTAAACAAGTAAGATCATCATTTTATTTACTTTTGATTTATTTTTGTTTATTTTTTTTTTTTAATTTGGCTGTCAATCATTATTCGCTGCTTATTTGTTGTATTGAAAAGGAGTTGAGGAGTTGGGTGCAATAACGGCGTAACTCGAAAAACGTCGTTTTGAGAAGTATATTTGACATTGTAACATTCACTCGTAGGAAGAAGTCGTCTCTCAGCAACCTGAAGTGAGGCAAGCGAGTGAACCGTTCCAATTGGAAGTCGTTCAGCAGAAAATAAAAGAAATGGAAGAAGAAATAGTTCATTTCCAATCGCAGCGAAAGGTTCAACTGGAGTTGACGGAACAGTATAAAAAGGTAAGGTAGGATTGGACCCCCCCCCCTTGTTAATTTTTCTTCTTCTTCTTCTTCAAAAAGCTCACTAGCAAAATTTATAGTTTTTATCTATTATATTATTTTATTTTATTATCCAATAATGTAAAGACAATCGATTAATTTTTTTCATTTTCTAGTTTGTCCATTCAGCATTTGCTGAATAGCAATGTAATAAGAATGCTGTTCAGAATTTGCTATATATTATGTATATTTTTTGAAATGTAGGCACTACAAAAACTGGACGAAGAAAAGACATCTTTCGCCAAGTACAGACAAGAGGAAGAAACCCGACTGTTGAACGTCATCAAGGAGGAGGAGAAAAGACTGGCCAAAGAAAAACGGTTGCACGCCATGCATGCTCGGACCAGGGACCAATGGGTGACGAAAGAAAGGAAAGAGATCCAGAAACTCCAGGGTCAGGTAAGATAGTTGGAGTTGTTAAAATTATGTTCCTACGGAATAGATTTATGCGAGCTTTAAGTAATTCGATACTCGATTTATGCAAGTTTCGAGTAATTCCATTTTCGATTTTCTGCAAGTTTCAATTTATGCAGATTTTAATTTATGCGAATGTCGATTAATGTAATCTTTGAGTATTAACACTTTTTATTTATTTATTTATTTATTTGATATTTTTTTTTTTATTATACTTATATTGTTCTTTTGTTGCGTTGTTTTTGTGACTGGAATTATAGAAATTATCCCGTGATTAATATTATTTCTAAAAAAAAAAATATATTATTGAGGTGAGTGAAAATGTGATATTCGATTTACTCGAGTTTTGAGTAGTTCCATTTTTTATTTTTGCAATTTTCGATTCAATATACGCGAGTTTCGAGTAATTCTATTTTCGATTTTTTTCGATTTTTTTTTTTCACATTGGACTCGTACAGTTTTCGATTTATGCGAGTTTTTAGCAGTTCCATTTTTGATATTTGCAATTTTCGATTTGATTTATGCGAGTTTTGAGTGATTCAATTTTTGATTTTTGCAATTTTTTTTTTGATTCGATTTATGCGGGTTTTTTTTTTTTTTTTAATTTGAACTTAATGTAGTTTTCGATTTATGCGATTTTTTTTACAATGAACTTATGCAGTTTTCGATTAATGCGATTTTTTTTTTACAATGAACTTACGCAGTTTTCGATTTATGCGGGGGTTCTTACTTTATGCGATTTTTGGTCCATTGGTCTATGCAGTATACTACTCGTAAACCTCTAGATGGCAGTATAGGTTCGATTCTCAGGTCACTCACTCACAAAGTCACACACAACTAAAGCGTATAAAAATATAGCAAGTGATAAAAATCAGAATTCTCTGATAACGCCTTTTTTCACTGCTGCCTTAGTTTAAAATGTTTTACAATTTTCTTGATGGTAATCGTAATATTCATTCATATTGGCTTGACGAATTTGATCCTTCCTGGCTTGCGGTGTCGAGCGAATCCGTTTCTCGGACAACCATCTGGACGTCCGTGTTGATGAGGATGTTTGGCACCTCGTTGCGATACCTGTGACAGGACACATAAGCCACCCAAGAGGCGAACGGCGTTTGGATAAGTCCTAATAGAATGCCAACCGCATATACAATCGTCTGTTTGGTTTTGTCACAGTCGTCGCACGACGGTTCGTCGTTCGTTTTGCAATCACAGTCCATGTCACTCAAACCAATACTGCTCAATATCACACTGACGAGCGCCGTCACCAACGAGACCATGCTGGATGCGAAAATGGCCATGGCGTAGCGGCGGTCGGCCAAATCGTTTTTAGTGAGAATGTAAAGGATTCCGATAGGGATAGCGAAAAAGCCTTGCAGCACCCCTCCGTACATTAATTCCGAGGCTAATAAGAATTGGAAAGGTTGAGTTGAAATCATTGTGCCGACGAAACCGAGGCAGATGTGGAGTATTCCTGAAAACGTGCACACAAAGAAAAAAGGTGAAAATAGGTTATGCAAAAAGTTTAATTGAAAAGCTTCGGGCAGCATAACGGTAAGCCGCATTTTTTGAAATTGTTCAAGAGAGCCGTTACTAAGCAACAAGGTAATTCTCTATGTTATGCTGTCATTTTCTGGAAAAAATCCAGGAAGTGGTAGAGTAACAAGTAAGAAACGTAACAGTGTGAGGTGTAAATGTGTCATTTTTTTCGAGAAAGTTTGGCTTGCCATTATGCTGCCCAAAGCTTTTCAATGACGCTTTACGTGTATAGGACATCAAACGCTGTTACCGTACCTGCTTTGAAAATTATCTTTTTCTCCTGGTCAAGTTCCGAAACTTCTTCAAATATTTCAGCGTTCTCCTACAAAATTAACTTCATGTGTCAGGGCGTTGTTAAAGTTGCTGTTTGGTTAAATAAGGCTGATTTAAAATAAAAATTTTAACGACAAAGATTGTAGGTACGGTTTTTGTGTTTTTAGACGAAACCGGAAATCCTATTTCGCTTTCAATAAACTTTACGTTTATTGAAAGGAGGATGATATTGAGTGTTTACTTAATCTGCTTAGGTTAATATATATTTCAAAAGATCATAACTTTTGCCATTATGATCTTTTGAAATAGGCACTTACAACGTCTTATATTGGGTAAATTTTTGGGTAGTCTGGAACGGATTAATGTAATTGACATTATTTTTATGGGAAAATTTAATTCGAAATCCGAACAACTCAAGAACCGAACAGTGTCCTGGAACGGATTGTGTTCGGATATCAAGGGGGTCCACTGTATTACATTTTTTGTGGGAATTACATATTTGAACTTCCTGAAAAAGATGATTCAGTAAATTCAGGTGTATTGAGGGGATAAATACATTTTTTCATTGAAATTAGACCACGATTTGAAGAGACATTTGTCAGGTTGATGCAAAATTAACGAGAAAAATTTTTTTTTATCACACATTCACGTGTACATGTAATATGTTAGAAGACAATTTGAGCTGCACTGGTTTTATTAGTTGATGCGACTGTTTTTTCCTTTCGAACGATAGTGTTAATCTTTGAAATGAGCAAAAATGGAACCTAACAGGTTTACACTTTATGCTGACGATATTTCTTATTATGCCAGATAGTGACTTTTGGAACACCCTATATCCAGGATAGACGTGATAAAATTTTGTGAATAATAACTCTGGTTGTTTTTGTGCAATTTATGACACCACATATTGAAGTACATTACTGGGGGTGTGTTTCAAGTCGACTGCGCTATAGCCGATGTTCTATTCCGCGATTCGATTGGCAGTGTCGGGCAGTAAGACCCGCAGTATAAAAACGACAGCGTCACATCCGGTGTACTACATTTGACCATGATATGAAAAATACCTCATTTTCCTTTGAATTTTTCCGTAAGCGTGATGTGATCCAGCTGACCAATTTTCCAGCCATTTCATAGACCTTAATTGGCCAACGAAAGCATAGGCGACATTTCTGTCAGTGAGCAGTTAGTTTGTTCACCGATAGATAACGTAACACCTGTATCTCGTACAACTAAATATCATTGATAAGGTCAATCTGTGATTGTAGATAACGTTCGGAATGTCGAAATTAATCGGATCATTTTTATCGAGGCTTCCGGTATACATTTCGACCTGTTTCGACGAAGCTTACTCGCTTAAGTTTTGAAATGGAACTTAAGGTGCAAGTAAACTATTTTATAGTTTTTTATTAACCATAGTTAGTTGAGAAGTGTACAAATATTTTAAAAATATTTATTTAAAAATTTAAACAGTTTTACAATTGATCTCCGCCGCTGCTTACAATACGATTACGCTGGTAAAAGTTGTCACTCCGGTTAAAATTTTTTTTTACAGTATATGTTATAGCTAATCAAGCAGCTAAATAATATCTACAAAAGAATTCTATACATCATTATTCTATTTTATATTTAATATATTAATTGCATGGTTATCATATAGCTTATTATTATTATTATTATTATTATTATACGAATTAGCTTTATTCGATTAAGTGGTCAGTCATTTCGTCTGTGGAGCAACAGCAGACCTCTGCTCTGCAGCGGAGAATGTTGACAATTTGTGCTCCGGAGCAACAGTAGAATTGGCAAACATATCTGGTCGACACCATTATCATTCCCAAACCCAGTCCAATACCTTTGATTGCCGAGAAGCAAATGAGACAGATGAAAAAGGCAACTTCTTGCGTGTCAAAGTATATACTACAGAAGACAATGTTGTAAGCTTCTATGAAGGCGACTATCCACGAAAACAGGCTTGTGGTGCCGACGTAACAATGGTCCTCTACGTTGGCGCCGCTCACGAAGCTGAGAATACCGAGCGGAATCAAGAACGTTCCACTGAAGAGTTGTCCGAGTATCGTGTGCCATAGATGTTGATACCAAAGTAACGCGATGAACGCTCCGAACAGCGTGACGACCCCTGTAGCAATAGTTGCGTAACCTAACGGGGGGAAAAAAAAACAGCAAAAAGAAAACCACCAACTTTTGTTTTAGTGAAGTTTTCGCTTTACATTTAGGGAAAGTTTAATTTATTTGTTGAGTAAGAGACCCTACAGTTTTCTGCTCTATAAGGTAAAGGTACCTATAGTGAGCCATTCACCTACAGTGGGCCACTAGTCTTGAAGGGTCTAAAACAAGCTTCATGATCATGTCCAAAACACCTTGCATAGCTCATCCAGCTGGTTGCCAAACTAATGAAAAGCGGTTGGCAAGAAGCTGGTGTTGCAGCTGTTCACAAATCACTCCACTTGCCACACCAAAATTTGTACGTGTCAGGAGGCTTTTAGATGGTAGATGCAAAATTTTTATAATAAATAAATATGAAACACAAAAGCTAAATGATTTTAACATTTATTAATCATGTGTAATTATAAAATACAGTCGGACCTCGTTAAACCGTTCCCCCTATAAACCGCCACCCCCACCTTTCGCCACGAAAGTGCACAGAACAAATCTTCCTTCCATCTCTACATGTTAAATTTTTGTGACAAAATGCCAACCGTCACACTTTTTAAGCTACAAAAGTAGACTTTTGTATGGAAATTTATTTGTTTAAACTGCCAAAATGAGGAACGGTCATACAGGAAAGTCAGAAAAATTCAAAAACAAAAATCCTATGGCAAGTCGTCAATCTATAATACAACATTTTTCGAGTCGTCTTGTCAAGAAAATGCCAAGAAAATCAGAAGGATGCCAAGAAAAACCAGAAGGATGCCAAGAAAATCGGAAGGGGAATCATGTCAACTATGTCAAAGCCATAGTTGACATGTTGAGGATAATCAGAAATGGGGGGGAGGGGCCGATTGGATATATAATTTCAGGAAATCAAGCGTGGCAGACATTTTTAGCTAGAAAAATTACTCAAAATTTTAGCTCGGCTACTTTAAACCGCCACCCTTGCCTGCCGCCAAATTTTGCCTAGAACCCAGGGTGGCAGTTTAACGAGGTTCGACTGTATATTACATAGGTATACTGTACTTAACAAAAAATATGCATTCGCTGCTCACAGAAATTAGAGGATATTTCAAAATGGTAGAATACTTTTTTAAATATCCCCAAATTTTTGTGAGCAGTGTATTTATATATAAAAAAAAAATTACAGGACTTTAGACTGAGTATGCCCAAGTCCTGAACATAGGTTAACTATTTACAATGTAGGAAGCTTAAGAGACCGAATGCTTTTTTTTAGCGTATAACAACTATAAGGCATAAAATAAAAACATACATATTAAAAACAAAAGCAATAATGGAACAGCGAGTGATTGCCTATATACAGGGCCGGATTTAGTAGTTTTCCGTCTATAGGCCCACACTGAATGCCGCCTCCACCCTTGCCCCAATTCAATGTATCAATGAAAATACAAAATAGAAAGTTTTGTGTAAAGTGCAGAGAATATTTAACCAATTTTGTGGGTATTGTTAAAAGTCAACATTTGTACACCCAGATGTATAATTTTAATGTTGTATGCCGCCCCTAAAATATTGTCGCCCTAGGCCCGGGCCTAATAGGAAATCCGGCCCTGCCTATATAGCACAAGAAAATGACAAAATTGAGTTACAATCCGTCGCACTGAAACATTTAAAACTTACCATAGTTTGTCAGTGCTTTCGATCCTCGAATTTCAGGATTGGTAGCGTCGTTCTAAATTAATTAAATCCAAATTTTTTTTCTTTATATTCAAGCTTAATTGTGGAAAGAACACTGCAAAATGAAACTACTGACAGTATTTTCTGCTTGGCAAACCACGGGTGAGCCGGTGGATTGGTCATCGTCATTGATAGATCCGGTTTCAGCCATCTAGGCCAGTGCACGAACATAAAAGCTGAAATCGCAGTTTCCGACAAGGCAAACGATGATAATGATGACAATCTTTCTTTAAGGCAAAACAAACTATGGTTTAAAAAAATAATCGAATTACACAGAATTTTTTTTTTTTTTATCAATAAGTGACAGATTGTTGTTGTGGTAACAGGAAGGAGCGTCTCCTCCACATGTAGGATGTGGCATGTCACACGATAGCCGCATTATCAGTAATGCACTTTGACAACCCAACGGCGATAGAAAAGTCTTGGAAGGTGGGCTGATAAACCTAGCATCATGCACGTTTCTTGTTATTTTTATTTTATTTGATATAAACTAAATACTGGATTATCAATACTGTGTAAATTTAGTTCACACTAGTGTGGTTAACAGTGGAATCCGGTTATTATAATCATGGATGAAATGTTATAATTTGGCTATTATTGTTATCGTTATCAGTTGGTCCCAACGCACTGTTTAATGTTTTATTTCCATCGTTCAATGTTATCAACTGGCTATTGTTATTAAAAAATGCATTGATTCAAAAGTGATCACAATAACTGGATTCCACTGTACTTTAAACAAGTTGGATTAAAAATGTTTTTCAAGCATATGAAATGTTTTTCTCTTTATATACTGACATACAGCGTTCGCCATATTTGTTTTTTTATTGATGCATTTAGCTTGTAGGAGGGTTTAAAGAAAAATGCATATGTAATGCATGTAACGTCCACCATATAGCTAGTGTCACTCGGTAGACTAAGACAAATCCATAGACACCTCAATCGTCAAACTTCATCAAGTTTTCTTTTTTTATATGTAGAAACTCGCAAGTGAACCTAATATAAAGAGTATAAAAAAAGAAGAATTGTAAAAAATTTAAATATATGATTTTATTACATATTTAACTGAAAGAATGTTACATTTCAGAACTGGTTGAGTTTCATGTGATGCATGAAAAAAATACAAAAAATTGGCTTTAAATCCTTTTAAGGGCAGTAATAGCAAACATTGAAATGCAAGTTTAAAGGTAATGCAGAAATTGCTATGCAAACAAGATACATTCGGAACAATCGACGAAGGTAAACTGAAGGTGAATAAGACAAATCAAAATTATGTAAATGCTAGTCTTATCACTGTGCATGATTACTTTAGTGACTCATAGTGCAGCAAATATAGGATGATAAAAGATAAAGCAATGTATAATTATATCACAAATATAGGAACGGTAATATCACGTAGCATACTTAGAAAACGATTTCTAACGATTTTGACCCAATGCACAAAAAATTAATGTAGTACTGCTTGGAATACCATCGCATGGTTTACTTCAAATCACATCATTATTTACCCCCCTCTCCCTCTTCGCCTCACTGGTGAAGATATTAAGCTTGCAGAGGGGCGTAGGCGTACTGATCAGGTCGAGTATTGAACTGTAACATGGTTGTTGGCGTTTGAATAATCTGAGGGAAGTTAGGTGCTGGACGTGTGTAGCAACAGCAACAAGAGCAAACGTTGCAACAAGCTGCACACGATATGATCAATCCAAAAAGAGCTTCTAAAGCAGCCAGTGCTATCAGCGTTACATGAATGGGAATGTAGGCGAGATAACACATCTGATTGACGTCTGCGCTAATGCCACGTGACAAGTCAATTTGAACTCGTACTCTTTCACATTGATCGGGATATTCGGCGACGGCCATTACATTGGCAACGATTGCAGCGGCAGCAGCGATGAGACCCAGAACACCCAAGGTGGCAGTCGTGGAGATGGCGCATTGTCGTTTCCAGACATCATTGCCACCGTAGATGGAGAACGCAGCCATGAAGAGGAAAAATAGTCCGCAGATGAGCTCAGCAGTGGCGAAGATGGTGAAGTTGACATGGCTGATGACATAAGCAGATAGTCCAATGCTGCCCAAGCTCAAAAGGACCTGTATCACACCTGTGAAAGAAGGAAGTGATTTGGATAGGCCATGAATAAAGATCCTTTTCCCAATCGAGGGACAAAAAATCAAGTGTGTTTACTGACATAGTGTTGAAAAACATTTTGCATCATGCAAGTTTTTTGAGGGTTGATCAATATTCATAATCCCGTGAAACATTTAAAAAATCCACCACTCCGTAACTACTCGACAGCTCTTGTATTACATACAATGAATGGTACACTCTTTAAGTTTTTTTTCAAATACTTCATATATGTTCATTGGCTACGTTCACTTTGGACGCTTACACACTAAATTCGTTCAGGCTTATGAGCGTTTTATGAACAGTGCCGGATTAAATCCTGTGGAGGCCCCTAGTCAAAAGTTTTGAAAGCGGAAGTGGTGGCCTTCGCGATGACGTCACTGGTCCACTTGTGAGCGCTTACAGCTCCAAAGTGAACAAAAAAGCGTGCAAAGTGAACGTAGCTATTATGTCAACATTTGCTAAAGCGGTACACATCTACATGATTTCCTATTTTTGCCCCATACACGTGTAAAGCATGTTGCAGCCCAGGAAATATTTTTGGCATGGAGTGGGAATGTAAATTATTACACAAATATTATCTTTGGTAATCTCTACAAGCCAAATTCGTTTGGGGTTAAATCAGTGACTGTGGTTGACACCATATTAACAAGTCATCACCATCACATTTGAAATTTTGATGATAAAAAATTCAATCCCATTAATTTGCACATATTTTGTCTCTTTTAATGACTACTATGAGGTGTATATCCGTAAAAATTTTAAAAAAAAATAATAACTAAAAAAAAGCTGAGTTAATTCAGTACATTTGTGATAAACTGTCTCTTGGCGGAAAACTAGGGCAACTACGCATGTGAGATTTTAATGAAGGTAAAAACTAAGGTAAGAAAACCAACCTAGGTAACTGACTGGGTGGGGAAGCTAAAGTTTATGTGAGGTTTTTCTCAAAACAAAACTTGGGAGAGTTCATTTAGTGTGATACCATTAAATATCTGTAGAGTAGTTACGGAGTGGTGAATGTTTGTAGTGTGTCATTGAATTATGAATAACCATGTATTATAGATAACTACTCAATTTTACTGAGTTTAGGAATTCGGACCCTGGAAGTCACTATAGGAGTTAAACACGTTGCACATAAAGAGCGATTTCAAAGGCGAACGACAAAGGGGGCGAAAACAGGCTTTTCGATTTCAGCATGCAATACGGGATGCGAAAAGCTAAATTTTTGCTTTCCCCTGTCGTACGCAGTGATGGCCATTTTGCTACTTTCTACGTACTTGTGTCGCATGGTGTTTTTGAACGCAAGTTGCATGGGCTGCGACGAGGTGACGTCACCACTGGACCCTCGTTTCGCATTCATGTCGTTTTGACCCCATTTTGTTCCCAAATCGCTCTTTATGTGCAATGAATTTTATGGGTTAATGGATATCGTTAATGCATATTTGACATTAAATTTTCCAAATAATAATAATATAAAAGGGGTAGGAAGTGTATCAGCTACCCAGAGGGTCTTCACAAACTCACACACATTTGGTTACCTGCTAAATTAATTTGTTCTTGAATACTTAAGTACTAAATAAAAGAAAATCGAATAATTTACAAGGTACAGAAGATTGTTATGAAAATTAAGTAACAAAACTGAAAAAAAAAAAACCACCTAAATAACTACTGTTCATCAATTACACTGGTAAAAAACCCACCAGTTGACAGACACGTGACGTCATCTAGTGACAACATTGAAAAACCGTTTAGTTACATTTTAATTGAGCCAGTGAGCTACAGGTACCCAGACTTATCATTAGCAAATCATTATATATGGGACTAGTAAATAGCCCGTCAATAATGACGGGAAAGTTATTTAACACATATTGCTTGGCGATATGAGTTAGGTTAGAGTATCTATTTCGGTATGAGTTTTGGAATTTTCATACATGGTGAGTTGGCGCTAGTAAAAACACAGTGACACTGCCACACAGTGGAAGTTTCTAGAATTCTTTCTTTATGCCCAGGTGCAAAAGAAAGAACCACGTGATGTTTATTGTCCAATGGCTATAACTGGTGAGGAGTAAATTGACCGAACGTGGTGAGGAGTAAATTGACCGAACGTAGTGAGGTCTATGTTTTGAGTAGTGGATCGAAATGGTATTTGTCCGTGTGTGTGTGTGTGTGTGCGCGGATGAAACGCGATAACTTGCGAACCGTTTATTGGATATACTTCAAACTTGCACAAGTTATTCAGAAGGGCTAAACACACATCGAGTTCAATTTGGGTTGCAATCACATTAAATTATTTTTAATTATTTTTTTTTTTAATTAAGTGAGATCTGCTGTTCACAGGATTACTAGTTAGTAGGATATGGTTATTAATTGTACTGAACACAGAATATATTATATAAGTACTTTACTTTACTGACAAAAATGAATCAGGACTTTAATCGCTGAGTCAGTCCATGTATACTTACATAACAGTGCATGAACTTCAGTGAATAGTTTAAGATTGAATTATTTTTTTTAGCATATTAACAGCCAATTAACATCAAATAAAAACCAACATTAATCAAACAGCATAAGTCTAGACATTATTAGGGGGATTGATGTATTGATATGTATGCTGCTCACAAAATTAAGGGATATTGAAAAATAAGATATTCCATTTTGAAATATTCCCTAATTTTTGTGAGCAGTGTATCAATTTTTCCAAGAATTATTTTTTTATCTGGAAAAATTGAGTTGGTGGATCGCACGTTTATTTAGCGATTCAGATATATCTGATGTCCTAGACCTACTGTACAGTATACAGAAGAAATTCCACTAGTTAAATAGTTTTAATGATTTGTAATCAAAGAGTAGGAATGTGTATACTTACCAATTGCAATTAATCCGCATGACTTGAGACTCTGAACTGCTGGAGCGGAAATTATCTATAAATGCAGAGAAAAAAAAATTAAGTTATAGCTTCACTATAGTACGAATTTTTAAGCTACATAATGGATTAAACGTAACTAAAAAGAAACATAGCCTACATATACCCTTATATACTGTACCCGTCAAGAATGACGGGTGCTAGAATACCCGTTTTGAATTTGATACCTGTTTTGTTTTTTTTAAAAACTATTTGACTCACTTTTTCTTAACTTTATTTGCGAGGAGGGTCTCTCCCACTGTGACATCATAATCTCAAATTCTTCCCTTTCTTGAAAAAAACCCAACTTCTTTCACATGCCCTGCAGCAGTGTCTGTAATACAAACACGCACGCACGGATGTGGAATACTATATTAGAGATATGTCACTGGCAATGAATGAAGACTAGGCATCTATAGAATCCAAGTAGGCCTATTCTGTACCCTGTCAGGAATGCTAAGTCTGGTTTAAGCAATGTATGAAATTAGCATTGGAATATTATGCAATAATTTGGGTTAGGTTTAAAATCTACACTTAATTTTGAATTATTTTTATTCAATTATTTAATGCTATTATTATTATTATTATTATTATTGGTACTTTCCGGTTAGAAAGGGGCCAGTCTGATGTTGCTATTTGCTTGTTAATGTACTTGGTTATGAGTTTATTTTGCAGGTTAGGTTAGGAAAACAAAACAAAATCATACATTTAATATGTTTCTTTGTTTTTCCTAACCTAACTTGCAAAATAAACCCGTAACCAAGTACAAGCAAATAGCAACACCAGATGAGCCTCGCTATAACCGGAAAGTATCTTAACATTGATGAGAGCCCCAAATCGAGCGGCATGTGACATTATTTTCTAAACTCAATTGTATGCTTAAAATAGAGGTACAATATTTATTTTTTTATTTAATATGGAAATTCGATTCACTGTACGTAAACTGACTTGAGTACTGTAAAGGATTTTGGAACACTTTAAGTGGAATCCTCGTGCCAGTGGTGGATTTAGGGTGGTTGCTTCGCACAGGGCACAGCTCGTGGGGGCACCAAATGGCATGTACAATATTTATAAGATTATATATGCATAGAGGACGCCAAACTTTGGCTTAGCACAAGATGCTATATTATTTAAGTTCGCTCCGCCTCTGATATTATTTATTTACGGTGGACTGGCAAAATACGATTCACACAAAGTGGTAATACTGAAACATTTGAGATTTAATAATAAAAAAGGGTCACAAATTGACAATTTTTGAATAAAATCATAATGAAAATCACTCAAAATGCCAACTTTTGTCAACATGGACGCTGTATTTTATATTAAGCCCACTCCAAATGTGGTTTAATTTGTTAACAAAATCTCGTGTTCTAATCACATGGGGTGGGGGTAGTTGTCATTATACCCAAATGCCATGCTTTTGGAGCTTTAAAACAGTATCTTGTTGCCAGCAAACAAGCATGAGTTTCAGGTTTACTTTCTCGTGAAACAAGAGAAATGTAATTGCAGTACAATTGTGCAAAAACATGGACAGACTATTCCCAACTTAAGTACATGTAATGAATTCGTTCCACAACTTTTTACGAAATTCAGTTTTTGCTGATGTAAAATGACTTTTTTTTTTAATCAATTGTCCATTTTACCCAACATTTTGATTGTTCAATTGTCCATTTTGAAAGTTAAAATTATCTGAGGTCTAGGCCTAAGTTGTCAAGGTGACTAGAAGTTCACAAAGTGTCACCTTGATAAATTTCACCTTGGTTTTCAACCTCAGGGTCGTGACCCAACTCTGGGTCGCCAGAGATTTTTGATAAACTGTATTAATTCTAGATTTTTGGGATCAAAAATCACAAAATGTGTACTTCACATTAATAGGTGTTGGGGCCGGAAAATGTTGGGGAATGTTTCTGGAAAAATGGTAACTTTTTCTTGACATAGGAAGTGTTCCAAAAAAGGAAAAATTTTTGGAACTATATAATATACTAGGAGATAACTCATGCTGTAGCACGGGTGCTAGCATTCCTTTTGGTGCTTAAGTTTGATGAAAATACTGTAATATTTTTATTGTCATATTTTTATACCCAAGATTCATATGGGACACATGTGCCCATCGTTTTAAGTAGCATGTT
The DNA here is from genome assembly GCA_034695005.1 of Cryptops parisi. Taxonomy (NCBI): domain Eukaryota; kingdom Metazoa; phylum Arthropoda; class Chilopoda; order Scolopendromorpha; family Cryptopidae; genus Cryptops; species Cryptops parisi. The sequence continues at coordinate 3,221 of JAQIWH010002230.1, read as the reverse complement.
GTAAATGAGCAGAACAGAAGCAGCATTTAATCGAAAATGTCGTTTTCATTTAAAAAAAGAAAAGAAAAAAAGTTGAATTTGCCTGGTTTAGCAAATGCATCCAGATCGTTTCTGCAATTAGCATTTCATTACAAACAGATACAAATGTTCGGTTAATGATGATTTTGTATTCCAAGTTATACTAAAATATCTTTTGATCAACTTTTAACTCTATTGATGCAAGGGATGCAGTACAATTGTTATGGCAAACCAAGTTTGGAAGATCCGTTTTCTCGCAATGGGATCTTCATCCCCGGGCATAAAACAGGCTGTTGTTTTTACAACAAAGTTTGAATCAAAATGCTTAAGTTTACAGAATTTACCAAACAGGTTGTATATAAACTGATATGTTAATTACTTGGCTGCTAATAATTTAATTGCCTCCCACTTGATAATGCTCAGAAAAGTACAAAGAATGCTCTGGAAAAATCTTACATTTAAAAATTATTTGAATAATCTATATAAATAAAAATGTAAATGTTTGTTTGTCGTAACCGATGGACTCGAAAAGTTCTGCACCGATTGCTTTCACGTTTTGCCACAACGTTGCATTCGAATAGTCGATCATTTTTATATACGTGTTATATACCAGTCACACCTGTAAGAGGTAGAAACATGCTCAACGAGAATGAACCACGACAAGAGAAACAATCAAGATGGAGGGCGATGGTTCTACCACAAAACCGATGGAGACGAGACCAAAACGAGACGAGACTAAAACGAGAACGACAGTGGCTCTACCTGTTTTCAGTTTCAGTGTCAAAAAACTCTTTCAGTTTCAGTGTCAACGTCTCTTTTCTTTCTTTTCCATTTAACCACACTGAGCCACAGCAACGCGTGGCAGGGAACAGCTAGTAATAAATAAATAAATAAATAATTACCTGGCTAATAACACTTGAATTGCTTCAATCACAAAGTGTGATACACTCACGTTGCTTCATTCAAGTTGGGCGCAAAGCATGCTCATAAATGTACAAAGAATGCTCAGACTTTTTACATGAAACCTAACTGGTTATCGACTATATTGGTAGATGAGCGTTCAGAGTCCGGGAGCAGCAGCCATTTTACTTATGACACACCTGTCACTGCTCTATTACCCCTATGTAGTTTGTGAATAACGCTATGTCATTAATTAAACTTACGTGTTTATTATTTGAGTATATAACTTTCAAACACTTCTTTTTGAATTACCTTTTCAATGTTTTACTGGCACCATGTTCTGACACCTTCTATTCTTTGATTCCTTCTCTTCTTTTTTGAAGATTTTCAGTTACTGTTTTGCCCTTCTGGCACTTTTCAGTAACAGGGAATCCTGTTACCCATGCTGAGCAAAAGAATTTTCCATTACGAGTTAAGTTTATTTCCTTTTGAGTAGAAGAAAAAAATCAAGACTAAAGCTTGTTGCACAATTAAGGTCCGTGAAAAAAAATAAAATTGTGCAGATTGCTGTCCGTGATTTCAAAAATCTGTTGCCATTTCACATTCCAACCGTTTTCGCAGCGATGTTGACGTCAGTCAAAAACCGCGTCATCACAACAAAATCATGCTACTGATACATGAATGGAGTTCTGCATAGCGCAATTTTGCATACTTAAGGCTGCGATGGCAACGAGTGCCATCGCAACTTATTCGCTACCACATCGTCCTAAATAACCAATGTATAATCAAGATGAATTATCACTTAGCATTTTCACAAATTTTCAAAATTTTAGGTTTTGTAAAAATCAATTTGTGGGTCGATTTCTATACGAAGTGTAACGAATGGCGTCCATGTTGTTGTTGTCTGAAAATTGTGGATGCTGTCCTACCAAACACGCAGATGCTGATTGGCTATTGCCCATCCGAATTCAGAGAGAATTAAAAACTGAAAAAAATCGGACGGATGAATTATGTTTAATTGTGAAACGACGTCCGTCCGATTTTTTTGGTCCAAATTTTCAAAAAATTGTGCGAATGCCATTTTCCGGACGGAAAATTCTAATTGTGCAATAAGCTTAAGAGTAGACTAATCAAATCTAATAGTGCAGTTGTTTATTCTGGACCATTATGGTTTTTTTTGCAACAGTGCGAAGCCAATTTTCTATGGTTCGATTCAGACGTTCAGCTGGGTTGGCTTGGTGATGATATGCTATTGTAAACCGTTGCTCTATTCTAAGCTCTTTCACCTTTGACTTGAATTCTCTTGACTCCAACTGTGACCCCTTGTCGCTAATCAGAGTTTGAGGATAACTGATATGCACAAAGACGTCTTCCAGCCATGCAATCACAGTAGATGCACGAACTTCTGGGGTAGGTTTCAGCTCTATCCATTTCGAAAAGGTATCTTGTAGTACCAGAATGTACCGTTTCGAATTGTTTGTCTGTGTAAATGGTCCACACACATCAATGGCTATTTTGTCGAAAACTTGTTTGGAGGGCTGTACCTCAATCATGGGTGCAACAGGAAGTCTTCCATCTTTAAAACGTGCACACTGGTCGCATTTCCTCACCCATTGCTTGATGTCGTTAGACATGCCTGGCCAGTAGAATCTGTCACGTGCAAGCTGCAGTACCCGAGACATACCGACATGTGTGTTGTCGTCATGCAATGCCTTCAGGATGTCCCTCACACCCCCTTGTGGAATACACAGCCTGGGCTCACCGTACAGTTCATTGAAGTACCATACTCCATTTTGTTCAGAAAATAAACTCGGGTTCTTCACACGAGCATCTTTCAACACTTTATCCAGGGCTTGTTTCTTACCAATGTCAGGTTTTCGGAGTGCAGCCACTGCTCTGGAAATTGCGTCTGCGACGGGATTTTCCTTACCCGGAACATGCTGGATGTGCATCCGGTCATATTGCTGTAGTCGTAGTGCCATTCTTCCTAGTTTTCCCATAGAATCTTTTTTGGATTGCAACCATTGCAATGGACGATGATCAGTTTCTATGTCAAACTCGGCACCTAGGAGATAATGTCGCCAATGTTGGAGTGCAAAATCAATGGCGGTTGCCTCTTGTTCAATGGTAGGATAACGTTTTTGACAATCGGTAAATGCTTTTCCAGAAAATTCAATAGGAACTCGTTTCCCATCACGCATCTGCATCAAACAACATCCAATACCATTCATTGATGCATCCGTTGCAACAATAAACTTTTCACTGAAATCAGGTAATTGTACTACTGGCGGTGTACTCATTGC
>JAQIWH010002229.1:0-25833 GCA_034695005.1 Cryptops parisi | reverse complement strand
GGGTAAGTCTTTTCCTTTCTTGTTTACCTTAGTTTTTATTATATGATGTATTTGAGGGTGGGGAAATTGAAGTTGTTCACAATATTATAATTCATACTTAGACTAAAAATAGATTAAATTTTTCACATACTCGTATATATTTTTATTAATATAGTTTATGATTCATTTTATTTTTAGCAAAATCAAGTCGAAACGCCAACAAGCCTGAATGTACGAAACATTGCACAAAACTTGGTATGTATATCTAATGCTCTTATTAATAACATACAATTATCTTAATGATATTATTACAACTATTGAACCATGAAAGCAGTGGTAATGCAATTCAACGAAGATCTGAAGGTGCGCATTGCTATGTCTGCATTACCATACGTTACAGTATTATTTTTTATTTTTTATTTCACAATCCTTATTTGGATCAAAATACAAAATTTCAAATAGACTTAATATTACGTCTATTTGAACATCAAACAAAAAACCTGTATACTTACCATATTTATGGTAGGTATACAGGTTTTTTGTTTGATTTTTTTTTAAAGGTTATAAAATTAAATACATATAACTTATTTTATATAAAGTGTGTAAGGTGAGTGTCAAAAATATATCCAACTGCTGTGATACTATTTGTGGTTTGTGAAAATTTACAAATGTTAATTGAGTCTTGTTTTAAAGGGTTGATGACTACTGACCGATACCAATTTGTTAAGCACTCCAGATCTTGTTTAATCATGTGTGTGTGGGTGTGTCATGTTTTGGGTATGGTAAGATTAAGATATTATCGTCAACATAGGTGGTAAGAAATGAGTTCGATGGAAGATTGAAAAGATTGTTAGATGCTATTGCATATAAAACAGACAGTCAATTATGTTTATTTTGTTCAAATTGCTGTTGACGTACTTATCGCAATATTATTACTGTATGCTATTATAGTAATATGTTTACAACTAATATGTACAGAAAATGGATATATTACCGTATCACTGCGTAGAGGTGTACGTTGTCGATGTAGTTGGCTAATCTTGTAGTTAATCCACATATGGCTAGTTGAACCTGGTTAGTACACAGTCACCTGTGAATAATGAAACTTATTAATAGTTGTAAGTACACTGATTAAAATTAATGAATCATTACATACTGTTTGCAGTAACGATTTAAGTCGATTTAGAAACGCATTTCTCATGTTAGTTATCATTTTTTAGACTAGTTATTAAATCATTTAGAAAGTGGTTACTTAACTTACTAGTTCACATTTCCCTCCGAAAAGTAAACAAGCAGAAGACAAACTTGGAGGGTAGCCATGCGCAGGTGGGCGTGACCAAAGTGACGTTGCTATGACCCTAAATTAATGAGCAATATCTCGTTTTCATTTAAACTTTAGACTACTTATTATTTTGGGGACTAAACCAGTGTTTATATTCAATTTGGAACAAAAAATAAACTTTTGAGTAAGAATATTGATGATGATATCGATAATATCGTGAATTTTAATTCATAAAAGATTTCTCCTTTCTTTAGACATTCATTTACAGTTTTATATTTTGTCGATAGATGGCGCAACATACATTGCTTTAGACGAAATTGAATCTCCGTCTCTTCCGATTGGTTGATTTTTAATCGCTTTCAGTAACGTTAAACCAATCCACAATACGAATTAAACTTTGAAAATTTTTCCTTGTGTCAAAAAAACCTTTAATTAATAAATCTTTTAGTTTAACGAACAATGTACTAAATATTTTTTCAACCAATAGTTCTGTTTATTCACATATTTATTGACATGAATAACGTTTAATTTATTCTCCCACGGGAGAAAGTTGGCGTGTTTTTCACATATCGATATTTTTCTTTTCCACGGGAAGATCATGCGTGGATTACAAAATGCTTAGAATAGTACACATTCAATGACGACCCGACTCGAAACCGTACTTTACAACCGTACAATGTTAACTAGTTGTAATACAATTACCAAAACATCAATGAAAAGGCGAAGAAATCGATATCGTATTCGTCGTCGAAGGAGACATTGAAAACAAACGTAATCTTGTTTTTGGCAGCCGACGCGACTAACGTTGACGCCATTACAATAATTTTTTCTTAAAGCCCCTCTGCAAAACGTTAAAAAAAAATATGTATTAGTTAAGAAAAACAACCTTCATCTTTGTAAGGAAAATTTTTGACTCCATTTAGTTGTCATTGTCACAGGCAAAAATTGACACGACGTAGTAAGTGTGATAACCACCAATCAAGTGCTGAATAGCTGTTTAGAATGACAGTTGTTTATTTATTCATCAATGTTGTTGTTTACATTTGTAGATTTGTTTGTTTATTTATTCGAGTCTGGATTTTTCCATATTGGTTTACATACTGTTGCAAAAATCTAATAGACATATTTTGTTATGATTGAAATTGGTTTATTAGAAGGTGATGTAATAAATATGGTTAATGTTGGAAAAATTAGCAAGAATCATGGCATGCATGGTGAAATTTTTATGATAATATTATAATCTGAATATGTTTCATTATTTGTAATTTAGTGCGTTAACTACTTATTAGTAATAGTTAAAAATTATTTATTGAGATATATAGGGTATTACAGACTTTTAATGAATAAATTAATTAAAATTTTATGTATAGAAAATTTTATCAAATAAGTTAATGAAAATCAGACAAAAAATATAGGAAAAATTTAAATATACAAAAATAATTTGGTTAATTTTTTAAATAAACATGAAAATAAAAAATATGTAAATAAACAGTTTTTTGTTGACTACAATGTTAAAAAAAATGGTATTGTTTATTTTAATAAACATATAAAAAAAAAATGTTGAATGAAAATTTGCATTAAAATTCAGTATATTTTTTGTGGGTTTTTGGTTAAAACTCGAAAACTGTGATGTGAAATTATGTACAATAGTTAAAGGTTAAACTAAACAGATTTTGAATATCGGCATACAAAATTATACTTAATTACAAATTTTGATGCAGTACTTGTGTATTAACCCACAGTGGCATTGTGTTTTTTAATTGACTTAAACTGATGCTTATGGATATAAATACCAGTTTAGGTTAGTTAAAAAAAAAACAATTTTTATCATAACACTAGCAAACATTTAACTATATTACTAAACTCTACCAATCCAATGTATTTTTACATCGTGGGCAGTTCTTATAGTTGTTATAATCGGTTTGATTGGTTCCTAGGTCCCACACATGATGCAGAGATACCTAGTGTGAAACTTGTCAACTGCCTTTCTCCTGTCGCGTAAGTTAGAAAATTGCTTAACTTCATGATTTGATAAATAGTTTTAGTAACTCTATGGAACCAATAAAATGTGATTAATGTCATTTCGCTTGTTTTGGCAGGTTGTTCGATCTGGCGAAAGAACATCATGTCGGATGGTAGCTTGGAAGAAAATGGAACGCCCCTCAAGCTCACTTTCAACCTGCCAGCTGATTCCATGCTTCTCAATGTGGCCCACGAACTTAACAAGGACGACACTCTGGATCAAAGTTCGCGGACCTCGGACGAAGACGAGTTGCCGCTAGCCAACTTGTTCGAGCGCAAGAAACAACTCAACATCAAGCATCTCGATCTCACCGTGTTTCTTCTTCCGGGGAACGACAGCACTCGGGCGACACCGACAACGAAAAACGGCATCGACAACGATAACACAGACAGCGACGTTTCGCCATCGTCCCTTGTCGAGTGCTGTCTCGACAGCAAAGCTAGAAACGACACCGACGATGACGCGGCGGAGGATCACGCTTTTAAAAGTGCGGGTAAATACACGTGTCAGGAATGTGGTAAATCGTACTCTCACCGCGACAGCTTCCGTAACCATCACCGAACCCACACAGGGAAGCGGTTCACGTGCGACCACTGCAACAAATCGTTTGCCTACAACAGTTCGTTACGCAACCACGTCCTAACATCTCACAACATGGAGAAGAGACACGCGTGTCGCTTTTGCGGTAAAAAGTTTTCGCTGCAGCGGTTCGTCATTCTCCACGAAAGGGTGCACACGGGCGAAAAGCCGTTCGAGTGCAACCACTGCAAGAAGCGGTTCAGCTCCCAGACGGGGCTGGGCATGCACGCTCGCGTCCACACGGGCGAGAAGTCGTACATCTGCCCCTATTGTGGCCGCCGCTTCAGCCAGCTCGGCACGCTGAAAATGCACGTGCACCTGCACGATGGACGCAAGCCGCTACGCTGTCGCTTCTGCGAGAAGCGCTTCATCCAGCCCAGTGCCCTCAAGTCGCACGAACGAACACATACGGGCGAGAGGCCGTATGCCTGTCCTCACTGTGAGAAGGGCTTCATCACGGGCACCAGGCTCAAGAACCATCTGTGGGTGCACACGGGGGAGAAGCCGTTTGCGTGCGATCTGTGTGATAAACGACTCGCTACTCGCGGCAGTCTGCGCGTTCACAGACGCACGCAACACAGAGTGGAAGACTCGCCCCCACGGCAGCAGCAGCTGCAGTCGGTTGAAGCGGAATCGGCCATTGTCAACAACGTTCCTCGTCCAAAGAGAAGAAAACCAGTGAGGAGAAGACGCAAGCGAAGGAAAGTGAAAAGGAAAACCAAAACCAAAAACGCAAAGCCGACGTGAAAATATCGTGTAGTGTAAATTTGATGCTCCATAGTTGGATCGGACTATTTCAACACTTTTTTTGGGATTGTCAGTCCATGCTGTGTAGTTGTCTGTTATTTCCAGCTACATCCGTGTTTAATCTTTTTGTCCACGTTAAATAGCAATTCTACTTCCAAACGGGTCAAAACAGGTAGTTTTATTTTTCGTTTATATTATATTATATTTTTTCTTTCAAATGATCATATGTCGAGAACCTCGGACATTGTGGCAGTTTGGCGATCATCGGATTTAGTGCGGGTAGCTTTCAGCTTGGAATGCTCAACATGTGAACAGCAAAGGTATGTTTAATAGGTTGCTAAAAGCGAACAAAATCGTTGAACATAAGAGTGCCTCAAGTTGTTATTTTTGTGATATGAAGATGTGATAAATAAAGGTGATCGAACAAATTAAATTCGTTTTTGATAATTTTTCCCCACTAGTCCCACATGTATTCTTCTATTTTGAGTTTTGCACGTTTTGAATGCAGTTTTTTTTTTTTTTTTTGGGGGGGGGGTATTTTCATATTTAGGTTGCCAAGTCTTTTTTTGTAGTTTCAATACTTTGGTACCATTTTATGCATTTTCAAGGCTATATTATATTCCAAAGTGGTGGTGAAAAAATACTTTTCAGAATTGAAGGGCTTCGGGCAATAGAACGATAAGCCATGTTTCTATCAATTCTAGTAATTCACAGCCGGTGGTACGCGTACCCCTGGGATACATACCAGGAGTCAAGGGGCACGAAAAAAAATTCAGTAAAGGTGGAAAAGTGTCAACAGTGTAAAATAAGTCAAGTGTATTAAAATTATTTTAAAAGAATAACGTTTTTAAATTTATATAATAAAGATTATTGATAAATTACATGTTACAATTCACTGTACCTTTGGATTTTAAAATGTAAAATGTATGCACTAATTGTTCACATTTCAATTATGGTACTGTACATTGATAATATTAAGGGTACAATTTATGGAAATGAGCTGCCAGTCGGTAGCCTACAGCAAGCAAGTGAAAAACTGTTGGGAACCACTGTGCTATACACAACCAGGAAGCTAAATTCCAGAAATTCCTTTATAGGACATATTTTCACCTATGAAACTTTCTCTGATCAATCATATTATTGTCATCTTGTCAAATGAGTCATTTAATCTTATCAGTTTGATCTCTAGTTCACCAATAAAAAGTTTTTGGCCACATGATAGAGGTGAACAACTTATTTGGTTTCGAATTGGCCTGGCCACTTAAAGGAAATGGTTACACTAGAGAGGTGGCCACAGATGAGAGGTTTAATGTAACCAAAAGATGCAGTTTTGGAGGGGAATTTTTGCAATGGCCACATAGGAGAGGTGGCCACCTAAGGAGGTTTCACTGTATTGAATGCAATTTTTTGGCTTACGGAAAAAGTACATTACTTCGCAATACAATTCAAATTCAGTACGATACTGAAGTACAGCTGAGCAGTAATGAGCCAATTGAGTATACCGTAATTGTATTGGTAAAAAACACAAATTTAAATATTTTACAAACAAAGGTGTGGAACCCAGTTTCAGTACCACTGCTCTAATTGTTGCCATTTTCTGAGTAACCAGGAAGTGATCAAGTAACAAGCTAGAAACAGTACCTGAGGGACAGTTATGAAAAGTTGGCGCTTAATCATTCATTATGTTGCTTGATGCTCTTCAATCGGTTAGCTAGTTTCCACTTTTATTTATGGCTATTTTCAACTAACCAATAGTTATTTTTACCAAAGCCAAGAAATCGATTATAATCGGTAATTTTGTTTTGTTTTATTTATTTAGTAAATTTTAGTTGTTTTTGTTTTAAGTTTTTTTAACATATGATTAGGCAACAAACTCGAGCAAAAACGAGGAATTTTTACTGACTAAACTGGTGGTAACTTTTGTGGTAAAACTCTCAGATAACCAGTTTTATCTAATCAAAGCAATTGGTTGAAGACAAATTTTGGTATTTTGTTTCGTTAGCTGGTGCTTGAGTTATAGGGCTTAGAGGCCAGATTAGGATAGTTAAAGAGAAACATAACATAGTCATTCCATGCCAAATCGAACAAAATAAATTAAACATTGACCTTGTATTTTTTGATTTTAATGAAACTTGGTATATATCATGAACACCCTGAAAAAAAATACTTCCTAAATCTTAGAATTTTAAGTCGTCTATTTTCCAAGATACTAAGTTTCAAGATTCAAGTTGCTCTAATTTTTGTTCTAATTGTGTTGATGCTCTGAAATTTACAACATTTGAAAGATAATTAAACCAGCTTTCACATGATATGCAACAACCTATTAACTCTTTTTAAAAACAATTTTTAATATGTATGTTAAAAAAAAAATTATTAATATCTTTAAAAATACATTTTATTTTTTAAATTTTTTTTTGTCAAAATATTTGTGGGGGTGTTGACAACACATATGTCAATTTTAAATTTGGGGTTTCATATTGGAGATTCATAGCAAAATGTAACAAATTCATCTTTTTTTAGCATTTAAATTAACATTTCTGCTAGGCACTATTTTTGTGTTCCCAACAGTTTCATGGCCAAAAAACTGCCTAGGCAGAAATGTTTAATGCTAAAAAGGTGAATTTGTTACATTTTGCTACGAATCTCTTTAACCAATATGAAACCCCAAATTGAAATTTGGCTTATGTGTTGCCAACATCCCCACAAATATTTTGACCAAAAATTTTAATTTGAAAAAAAAAAAATTATTTTAAAAATATTAATATTTTCATTTTAACATACACATTACAAATTGTTTTTAAAAAACCGTTAATAAGTTGTTGCATATCGTGTGAAAGCTGGTTTAATTAGCTTTCAATTGATGTAAAGTTCAGAGTTCTAGCCTAATTAGAACAAAAGTTAGAGCAGTTTGAACAGAGCCGGATTTACACTATAAGCTAAATAAGCTACAGCTTAGAGCCTCACAATCTGGAGGGGCCTCAGTTTTAAAGGCTTCTCAAGGCTTCTCAAAAACCGATTAAAAAATATCAAATAAAAGTCTTGAATCCTAAAATAGGGGCCTCACAATTTAACATAGCTTAGGGCCTCACCACACCTAAATCCGGCCCTGCGTATAAGAACGTTACGACTGTCATTAATCTTCACTTATCGTTAAACGAGGTAAAACGATTGTAGAGATATATCTTGGTTTGGAACAACATTACGGACCGACTGCTTTTTCTATATATTCAGCATATATCTGTCGTAACTCGTTCTTTAATCTAACCTTGGGTGGGGACCACTGTTATTGTTTACTTTGAAATGTCCCATTGGTTGTTGCAACGCGTTTAAGGAAGTGCTAGGTGGTGTCCTATATATTTTTTTTTCTTTTTCGAGGACCAGACATGACGATCTAGACAGTGAGACAATTAGAACAGTTGTTACTATGGTGGAAAAATAGACGTAGTAAAGCCGAAGTAGTCAAAAGTGTGCAAAGTGTCACGGTCGATGGGTTGCTAGGCAACGCTCTCTTAGCATCTGCTGTGTAGATGTGTCTATGCACTGTTTTTTTTACTTATCCACTACTTCTTCTTTTAAGACCAGGTGTCAACCTAGCCCAAGATTTCCGGTTAGCAGCAGCAGTTGTTAGTTTCCAGGTGGCAATGAGGTTTCAGCATCTGCTGCTAAGATAAAATGGCGTCTCTTTTAGAACATGACGCCAGATTGGGGGAGCCCCGCTAAAAGAGGATGGAGGCAATAAAAAGATGGGGGGGAAGAAGAAGAGTGGGGATGGAAAATAAAATGGTGGTGGTAGTGTTTGATTGTTTTTTTTTATAGGCGCGTTCAACTATCGATATATCGTTTTTTAAAATATCAAACGAAGGTGAGGTGGTTTTAGGTTTTTCATGCGTGTCGGTTTCCTACGACAATCATTATGCCAGATACGTATAATACAGCAGTACATATATAGTATACATATTAGTATTTACTTTTTAGTATACATTTAATATACATTACGAATATACAGTAGGCCTATATTACACAATATTTATCACAAGACAATATTTACATGTAGGCCTATAGCCGTATAGCATTTTCCCAACTCAAGTTTAACTTTTTATTAGTGACAATTTTTTTTTAACAAATTGATGAACTTTAATGAACAAGTAGGCCTACGGTACATTGAAAAACATGCTATTTAAAAATACGCTTTATGTGGTTTCGCTTTATGCGATGTTTTTTTTTACGAGTATTGACCAATTCCATTTCCGATTTCTGCAAATTTCGATGTATGCGAATTTAGATGAATGCGATCTTTGAGTAACGTGATACTCGATTTATGCGAGTTTTCAATTAATTCCATTTTCGATTGTGCTACAAATTTTTTGATTCGATTAGTGTTTTTTTGGACTTGTGGTTTTCGATTTGTGCGGTTTTCTCACTTTATGCGTGGTTTTTTTTTTTTTTCAGAAAATCACAAAGTCACTCACAAGTGAAGCTAATATAAAACGTGTAAAATTATATATACAGCAACTTTGCTCACAAGTTCTATTATTTTGTTATCATTAATAGTTGGTGTAATTAAACACCGACTGACACGTCTCTTTTTATTCTTCTCCCTCTCTTTTAACATTTGCCACTGGTGTTTCCTCTCATCCTATAAATACTCTTACGCGGAAGTGACACCGACCAAAAACTTCCGGACACCACGACACATCCCATATGCGCTCCAGACGACGTTCTTCACACTCGACTACAGTACATATGCCGTTTTTAATAAAAACACTCTCTTATTTTTTTCTCTACTTCCATCAATTTACATTAAATGACAATCTCGTATATTTTCATTTTGGTTACGATGAACTATATAGATATCGATATCTATATAGGGTGTCTGAAAATTACCTTTAATACTGAAATACCTACAGTTGTGAAGATAATTTTCGGACACCCTGTACGTTGTTCAATATTTTTTTTCTATGTAAATAAGAAAAATACCTAATCACTCCTTTTTATTTTCTCTCTCGCGTCTTTTCACTCACTCACTCACTCACTCAGTCAACCTGCCCTTACGTTACATACTACTACAGTACTACGTTTATATCTCGGGGCCATGAAGTCGACTTTACTGCTGTTTTCCCATCTGCGGTTTCCTGTTGGAAATGAGCTGCAAGTTTTAAATCAAAGATGGAAGACGAAGGACACGACCTTATTTCTAGTTTTTTTTTTATATTTATTTATTCCTTTCTCTCTATCTCTCTTTACACTCCATCTAGTTTCCTACAAGAAATAACAACATACAATTTCCTATTTGAAAAATCATTGAGAAACTTTAAAAAAAACAAAAAACAAACAAACCTACTACACCGCCCACAAAAAAAAGGAAGCATTCGCTTCGCTCAACAACTATGGTGACAAGTTTAATTGTGTCAGCCTAAACCTTGGAATCATCCAACTATTTAAAGACTGATGAAAAGTTGAATGGAAAGTAAAATTTATGTCGTGTATTTTGTACGCTTCGTTCATCGTTGTTAGGATTTGTCTTTCTGGTTCTTCGATCTTTATGGACCATCATCGAACATACATAATATTGTATACTATTACATGATACACCCATAATATTGTTTATATTACAATATAATATTGTTTATAATATTGTTAATATTGTTTATATTGTTTATGTCACAGTGAAAACCCAAATTAGGGAAAACCCGATCTCACTGGTTAAAACGGTTAAGTCAGGTAATTTCTAACCGCTATAATCAAATGGTCTAAAATCGGTCAATCAAATCTAAATTTAACTAGTAAAATTTAGTTTCTGATTGCAGTTTTACGTTCTGTACTGTATCACTGTATATAAGATCCCCGTTTATCGATCAGTTCGCTTAACCACGTAGTCGTTGGAACGGAACTCGGTCGTTAAGTGAGGAGAGTCTGTATTGTACCATGACAACAACTATTCAAATTTGTTTGTATAGTTGGTCATGGTTTTACTGCAATCCTACGTATTCAATCTCTCATCTTTCGTAGACCATTGAAAATTTTCTGTATATTATTATTATTATTATTATTATTATTATATAAAAATATATACCTCATACAAGTACAATATACGGCTATACAGTTGATTAGACTTAGGTTAGCCAAGTAAGCATTTGACTCTTAAAAGTTGTCAAGTGATTTCTAGATCTTCAGTTGAAATGGCAAAAAAAATTTTGTGGTTTCATACTTTTTTTTTATATACACAATCGTTTGGTATTTGCTTTTATTTGAACGGATATTATTGAATGCAAACGAGTAGGGTTAGCTTATTACCAGGAAATGGTGTATGTAATACAGGTGTGATGTTGTGATATACTGGTCTAAGTGAAATGTCAACACACAGCTTTCAAATCTGACTTTGGTTTTTGGGTCTAATTCGCAATGGATTGATAAAATTGACTTGGCGACAACAGTTTCTCAATTTGGTGCGATTTTATTTAAAGAAACAAATCATCTTTTTGAACAACGCCAAGAACAATTTTTTTTTGGCGTGGGATAAACTAGACACTATACAGGTAGTCCACATTGCATTATGGTGAAGAAAAAAATAATTGTAACGAAGGGGTACAAAAAAAACAAACAAATTTATAAAATAAATACGAGGAAAGTGAACGCCGTTCACACGTGAAAACGAAGAAAAAAAAATAGTGTCAACCCCCCCCCAAAAAAAAGAACACAATTTATAACACTGCGCTTTTGCAATTATCGTCCATTCGTTATAAAAAGCCAATGGCGCCGGTGAATGGTTTACCTAAAATTCGTAGACTAATGTTTGTAGACACAAGAATTTTTGTTGAATAGGGTTTGAAAGGGGTGAGTTATTGGGTGGGTTAAAAAAGGCAATCGAAAGGATCGAAACGTTTGGTGTGTCTTTTGAGATAAGGTGTGTGTGAACAACCCTGTAGGGCCAGTAACCTGTTTATTATGCAACGGTCAAAAAATGGCTGCTTGGCAGATCGTGGGAAAATTTGTGAGAATTTTTCAAAACCAGATATTTTTTTTTTGGTTAAAAAAATTTGGTTTCTGTAGTGAAAGGTTATATAGTTTTGTATCATGATTCTCAGTTTACTATTATTTATTTTATTTTTTTTAAAGTTGATATAGGAGAAATAGTTATTTAGTAGGTACTTTGGTGTTGATAACTATATCATTAGTTTGGTTTTCTTTTTAAATAAAAAATAAATTATACGAAATTATTACAAATGCCAGTTGTTATGAAAGATTTTTATTATTAGTTAAGATTTTTAATTTTTAAATATATATAAATATATATATATAATTTTTTTTCATCTTTTTGTTTGATGTTGTATAATAGCTATACATTTTTTAATCTTTCGACAAATAGGTTTTTATTTGGTTAGTAAATTATAGTTATTTTAGTTTAGGGAATGTGGTTATATAATGGTTAGTTTAGCTTTACTATTATTTATGTGATTACATTTTGATGTTTTTTTTTGTGTAATGGACTGTGGGAATAAATTTTTATTTTAGTTTTTTAATGTATTTCATTTATAACATGTCAACATTTTTTGTGATGCTTTTTTGGTTAAATATTTATTTTATTAATAATTTATTTTATAACTATTTGTAAAATAGATTCAAATAACAGAAATTTATAAATATGAAAACTGGCGAGTGCTCATAATGGCACGCCGTAACCTGTTGTTATAACGTGTTATCATCAAGGTTCGCCAGCATGAATCTTATACTGTACCCTATCATACAATATTTAACTAATTTATTCTGCAGCGTGTGACGTCACTGCACCTGTTTTTAAAATAAAATGGTTTAATGATATTCGGTATACGCTTTATATCAGCTTCACTGGTGAGTGACTTTGTGAGTGAGCTGGAATTTAAACGTATACTGCCATCTACAGGTGTTCGTGACAATATACTGTATGGTCCAATGCATCAAAAAATTGCGTTGTGAACCGCATAAATTGAAAACCGCGTGAGTCTAATGTGACAAGAATCGCATAAATCGAATCGAAAATTGCAGAAATCGGAAATAAAACGACGTATTCTTAAAAAGTATTGCTTGTTATGTTGAAATATTTCGCCATAATTACATTGATATATTTTCGGATAATCGCGATTCGGATAATAAAGTTTTTAGTGTATGGTTGTACAGTGTATATCATTTAAAGTAGCGTACTCCAGAGGAAGATTGGTATGAAATTAACAGCTGAAAATGTAAAAATTTGAAATATATTTGATTTGTTGTTTGTTTTTTTTATGTCAGCATAGGATCACCTTGGTTTTAGCACCTGTTTTGATATGTCGGAATAAGGAATTATTTAAAGTTTATGATTATTATTGTTAACAAAAAAGTTTTGTTTTTTTTTTTTGTTGAAAAAAGAGGTCGTATTTTTAAGAAAACGAGCCGTTTAATAGCGAGAAGTTTAACTAAAAAAAATTAATTAAATTAGAAAATGTTTATATAAAAAAATTATTAATTCGATGAAACACGTTTACACATTTATTCGTAATAGTGACTCATTTATAAACGTTTAACGTATTTTTTGTGTGATTTTTTTAGAAATATTATTATGATTGCAAAAAATTTAATTATTCGATAATTAAAATAAAATAAAAAGAATATTCCATATCGTACGATGTTATATATATAAAATATACGTTACGTAAGTTTTTTTTTTCCACACCTTTTGTGAGTTATTTTTCCGGTTTCTAAGTTATGTTGTGTCGAAATTACGACACACTGGTGAAATACTAATTAACACTTGAAGACAACACAATAAAAAATGAAACTGCATCAGTTGATGTGTAAAAAAAATTATATATTATGGCTAATAACATCTTACAATAGCGTTAGTATAATTAGTTTTGGTTTGATTTTTCGTATTGTAAAAATACAATACGTACCGTTTGTATTTTTTGCATGTTTTGGTTAAATGAAGAAAAATAGTTAACTCTTTTATTTTTAGCCTCGCAAGAATGCTTATTACACGCTGATTAGATGACTATTATTTTATTTTAAAACTGTTAAATAAATAAATATGAGATTATAGGATAGGTCTTTGCTATCGATTCTATGTCTATAGGAACACTTATTTGTCAACATTTTTAAAGTCTTACAAGGTTAAATTAGAATATAGTAAGAAAAAAGTGGTTGATTAATTGCAACTATTGACGATTATTCGTGCTATAACAACACTAGTCAGCTGTTTATTTTTAATGAAGTAAAAAATATTTCTCTAATAACTCTTTGGAGAGTCGATTTAATAGAATGACCTTTGTAAATTTTTTTTGTCGTTGTTTTGTTAAAATATATATATTTACAATCGTCCATCATGGTGAAGACGGAAGTAGATAACTTGACGACAATATCGGAAGCGTTAATAAATCCATCAAACAACTCGTTGTTGTTTATATTTTTTTATACGAATGCTAATATCAATGTCACGCATTTATTTCGATATAGCGAGATAGTTAAAAAGCATAAACGTATTTTTGAATGACAAGTATGAAACAGGTGTTAAGATACTAATGTAGGCCTACGCAGATCGTATTTTTGCTTTTTCAAATTTTTATTGGGGCTATGGGTCTAATAAAAAACACAAAATGTCTATACTTATATGTATATATAAAAAAAAGTAGTTATCAATGTTATGATAGGTTTTTTGTCGATGGATTAGCAGGTGGAGACATTTCGTTGGAGACAATGTTACTTTTTGGGTCCGTATTTCCGACATGTTTCGTGTATTGTGATTGATTTTCATATCAACAGCTGCTTTTTCGTTTACTTACCAATCAACGTGTTCATTTACATGGCACGTGAATATATTTTCATTTACTTCTGTAATGTAAGCTATGTAAACTAATTATTGCAAAACATGTCAGACAGATCTTAAATATTTTCATTACTGTGCTGTTAGTGTATTGAATGTAGTGAAATATTAGTGAGTAGAATTCGGTTGTTATAATCCGAATAATGTTATCGATCGGATATTGTTATCATAATCAGTCGGTCTCAACACAGCGTTTAATGTATTTTTTTATCAATTGTTCAATGTTGTTTGTTAATTGTTAATGCCGGTTATTATTATCAAGAAGTACTGGTCTCAAAGTGATTATAATAACCTGATGCTACTGTATTATGTACGTACCGGTGTTGTACTACAGGATTCAGGCATTCTATACAATGCCGTCTGGTTTAGGCAATGTATGAAATTAATATTGAAATAGTTACGTTATGCAAGAATTTAGGTGATATTTAAATTTAGGCTTTTTTGTAGGAAAAATGTTGTTAACTGACCTAAACTAACCTTAACCAACCTAAACAGTTTTATACAAAATGTTAATTCATACTTTGCCAAAAAAGGCGAGTAATTATATAGAATGGCTCGAATCGAAATATCGAATTTCTCAACCAGTTTAGGTTAGTTAACTTTTGTTTTGTTTGGTCGGTGTGCAATTGACCACCAGTCACTGCTGATTTTTCACTACTAGTATTATTACGTCCACTGTGTAGCAGTGTCCACTTGAGCAGCTGGGACATGCGCGTGCTCCCTATCATCCTACTACACAGAAGTGTTTTTATCCCTCTGTCTATTATCCCTCCTTCTCGGTAGCTGTGTCGATGAGAATGAAAGTGGGTGGTAGTACTAGAAGAGGATGATGGGTGGGTATTGTTGAACGTGACCCCCTCTTTTGTCTTTTTATTTTATTTTTGTTTTCGCCAGCTGATGGTCACTCTACCACCACCCGCGTTTCGTTGTTGTCATTGACGTCGCACAATAGCGAAGACAGTTGTTGTTGAGTTTGACAGATTTCACGTACATGCCTTATCTTATGTGTTGGAACGTGCGGGTTTTTACTTTTCGTTGAAAGAGAAAACGTGGTGTGTTCGTTGTACAGGGTGACAGTTGGTAGTTTTTGTTTTGTGCAGCGTTTGTTTTTTTGTGTATGTTTTTTGTTTGTTTTTTTATCATATTTGTTGTTTGTTTATTTGTCACTTTGAATGTGTAAGTGTTTGTTTGGGATTATCCATTTTGTGTTGACAGTGGTTTTATAAATGACAAAATAATTTGTTTGTCGATCTTTAAGTTTTTGTTTTTTTTAGTTTGTTGTTTGTTTGTTTGGTTTGTTGTTGATGTAACGGTGGAGCTTTTCATAGGGATGATGGGTAAAAAAAGGGGGAGGGATCGATTTGTGGTGATCACGTGATAATATCAGCACGTACGAACGATCAATGTCCAAATTTTTTTAAATATATATTTCTCGGAAGGAAGGGGTTGAAGTTACATCTTTTGTTCTTTATTTTTTTTTTGTTAGGGGTGTGTGTGTTTTCGGTGGTCGAATCCGTTAATCACCCTACGTTGCCACGTGACCGTCAGTGTGTCGAGCACGTGACTCGCTTTGTGAAGAACGCGTGTCACCGATTCGTACAATGGTTTTTCGAACACGTGGGCGAGGAAGATGAGAAGGGGGTGAGGGGAGGGGTGGAGGACATTTTGAGGGGATATCCATGACACGATGGTCGACTGACGATAATCGTTTATTTCTGTCGTTTCAAAGTTACGAACGAAGGAGTATGGAGTGAAAAGGGTTGATGGGTTGTTTGTCGCGATGGAGAAACGTGACCCGCACGTGACTTTTAACGCGACATGTGTCTGTGTTGACGTACACGTGACTGCAAATTAATACGACATCCACCTCCCATGTATTATAAAAAAGTTATGAATATGACGAAATAGGATGATTCCATAGAGAGTGAAGCCCGGTCACTACGTAGACGTAGTAATTTAATCCTTAATCGTAAAAATAGGGTTTAAAAATGATCGATATTCAACTTTCGTTGATTCATCCGAATTGATATTTTAAAACACTTTGGCATCTGTTGTTTATTTATTTGACTTTTTGTACTCTTCATATTAACTTCACTTGTGAGTGAGCTGAGAATTGAACGTATACTGTCATCTACAGTCAGTTTATGCGAATATACCGTATAGTTTAACTGTACCAAAAAACGCATAAATTGAACTGTATGTACATAAATAATGCAAAAAAAATCCATTTTTTATTTCTGCATGTTTCGATTTATGCGAATTTTGATTCATGAATTACTGAAAGATTGAATAAATTTTAATTCGCATAAATCGAACCATGCAGAAATAAAAAATGGATTTTTTTTCATTACATACTGTACATACAGTATATCTGTATATAACGGTATATGAAGAGTATGTTTAAAAAGCATTTTAAATTAAGAAAAGCGTGTTTCGGGGTTTTTCCCACAATGCAATGTTTGTGACGAGTTAATTGGTGTTCCTATCAAGTTGTCTTCTTCAATGTTGTCTTCGAAAAAGTGATATCTTCGAACTCAATTGGTTTCTAGGAAATTGGTTAGAGGACACATTCTCTTTTATCAGAGGTTTTTCTTTTCAAAAAATAATTTTATCATTATCAACACTCGTATGGCTCCCATCTTAAATGGCATATGGTGACTAGAGACGGGCAGGTTTTCCGAGTAATAAGTGCACTTATATGTATAGTAAAAGTTTTGTGTAGGACTTGTTTTATTGTAGTGTACTTATGAAACACTTTTATCCCCACCACTGGTTGCCTAGCGTGCCATCTGCCGACTTTTTCCTCAAACTAATGAACGTTTATCTTTCTACTATACAGACGATTTTTTCCTAAAATAGCTTCCTCAACAACCTACGCATCTGAAAGCCATCAAAAATATATCTGAGAAATATAACACCGTTAGTTTATTAAGGGAACGTCCATCTATCATGTTGTCCCCTTTTTTATTCAAAAATTTTTGTATGTAAAGAGGGTCATTGCTCCTCGTTGTTTATAGATTCTGTTCGTAATGAGTTGCAACAACAAAAAACACAGTTGACATTTTGACATTTTTGGTTTAACGTTGTATCTCTTTAAAGGTGCTATAATAGAATCGTGGAAAATGTGTTTTTGGAGGTGATTGGTATGGTTGGTTATTTTGAGAGGATATTATTTTTTTTTGTAGGGGGAGGATATGCATTTTTCAGTTGTGACAAAATAATACTTGAAATGAAATACTTTTTAGTAATAATATCTATTGTATGTCGGGAATGTTGTTTTTCATAAAAGTTTTGAATTTTGATAGGTGTTGGCACGGGTGCAAAATTCGCTATCTTTGAGTGCGCTATCTTTTTGATGTTGGTTGGTTGAAATGGAGGGTGTCGTGTTCATAAGGAAAATGGGGGAATCTGCTTCATTGACAGAGCAGAAAGTGGCGGTGTTCCTTTACTTTTAAGTTTTTTCATCCATATTTTCTGTTGTTTTTTTTTGGGTGTTTTTTATATAGCATTGTTTAACTCGATCGTGGGAGTCGATAGATATGATGGACATAGGGTTTATTAAATGTATAATATATCATATACTATACGTGACTAATGTTCTGAAAGGTCTGGTGGAAAAAGATGTTAAGTAACATTTTTACAATTTCGAGGAAAAACACCTTCAAAGATTTGAACTTGTCTTGCTGTCTATGGGCTTCCTCACACTTCTTTCACTAATATCTTTGCACACATTGTTGTTTTGCTGAAAAGTAGGCGTCAGGAAGGTGAAATTGCACCTAACCTAACACACTCGAAAATGCTTCTAAGTCATTTTTGACAATAACGTTACATAACACCCCTTTAAAACCAGGTCCTTTATTAAAGAAAATTAGAAATACTGTACAGGTACTATTTTCTTCTACTTTTAAAGCGCTTTGCCATCACGTGATTCCACACGTATCATTATTTAAATGACGTTGTCAGCTCGTGTCATTGTTTAAAGCGCGTTGTTAGCACGTGAGTATTATTTAAAGCGCGGTTGAAATCACGTGGTTTAGCACGTATCATTACTTGAGCGCACGTTGCTATTACGTGATTTCGCACGTGTCATTGTTTAAAGAACATTGTCGTCACGTGAGCTTGCACGTGTCATTGTTTAAAGCGTGTTTTAAGCACGTATTATCTAAAGCACGTGGGCATCGTTTGAAGCACATTGGCTGCTCACGTGGTTCCACAACTTACTGCTGTTCAAATTTATAAAAAAAAAAGTTGCGTGGCTTACAATGTGAATGAAAAAGAAACTGTGACTGGATGGTAAAATAATGTCATTGTATCATATATAAAATAGCTACATTTTTATCGCACCCAGAAAAAGAAAAAACTGGAATAATGGTGCGATGTTGGTTAATTAACAACATAAAAAATGACAGAAGAGACCTGTCGTTTTTCTATGTCTCTAAAGTAATCCATGTCATGCAGGGTTTGTCCCAAATGATGATGGTTGTTGTGTGCAGTTGGCGAAGTGGAAATCAAAGAAGTGTGTGCGAGGCGCGTGCTCCTTGAGATGCATCGGGAGTAATTACGACCAATTAATGCGAAATCCAAAAGAGGAGGAATCAGACACGAGTGCGTCCAGTAAATCCCCTCGTTCGCAAATTTAAGGATTTGCGAACAATAAACCACCCTACAACTATGTAAGTGGTGTTATTGACCAAACGCGTGCGTTGTGACTCACCCACGTAAAGGTATCTTTTAATTTTTCTTTTTAATCGTTGTTGACACGACTATCCTTGAACTTAGCGTTAATAATAAGTTGATTTTCTTAAAATAATTGATGGCAGAATATAACACGCATACACAGGGTGGTCCAAAAGTCACTACTACCCATTCCAAACGTAATTAAAAGTGTTTTGCAATGGGTTGTGACTTTTCAGGCCATTCTGTACTGTAGGAACGAAAATGTACTACAGGGTGTCATATTTTACAACTTTAATATCAATGTAGTTCCCATCTAGAAAACCCATTTTTGAACACCCTGTAATTTATCTGTACTTTTTATAATTTTATTTCTAAAATACTTTTGGATATTTTATATCTTTATCATAATAATTTTCAAATTATTTATTTAAATTTTAATTTTTTTTTTTAAAGTATCTCGGGGCTAAAAGTTCATTCATTCTGAAAACAATGCAGTCAATGGTTTTTCTTAATGGAATTTTTTTTTCATATAATTTTATTATTATTATTTAATTGTTATTTCATCTTAACCGTTACGCCATTCGAACTTTAAAAAATTCATCAAAAAAAGAAGTTAATTACTAATTTTTTCTTCTTGTTGACTGACTTATTCGTTTGACTGTTGATCATTATTACTTATTTCCGTTTTCTTGGAAATGAACTTCTGTTCACTGATGAGCATCGGTGTGTGCCCTTTTTTTTATGTTTACTGTATAATAATGATGATGAATCGTCTTTTATTTTTTTTCCATATAAATAAATAATTTATTATTATCATTATTATCTCTTTTTAATAAGCTACACAGGTATACGATTGCGTGTGAATGATTGTTGGGTTATTTATTTTTTTTCTCAAAATAAGAAAAAAATACAGTATTATTTTGTTATATGTCCACTTGGCGTCGTTCACTAACGAGCCTTTTATGAGCGAGGGGTTGTGAGTAGTGGTGATGATGAGACAAACAGACAGACATGATGCGCTTGCATTGTAAAAGGGCAGCTGTATGGTGGTGTCGTTCCGCTCTACACGAGGCTGCCACGAGCCACCAAGCGTACCAACCTTCACGACATCATCATCATCATGCATACCGACAGTGAGAGACAGTCAAAATAGAGATAGATAGATATACACCTTAGGATGGATAACCTTGAAATTTGAAGATAAGTTTTATATGTATGTATATAAAAATAAAGATAAAGTAAAAGCAGATGAGGAAGATGCGATGAACTTGTGTTTGTGAAATGAGGTTATGTCTCAAGTTTCACTTTTTTGTTTGAAACGTTGGAATTTGTAAGCCGGATTTTTTGGTTGCATCCATGTCAATAAGAGGCTCTGAAAAATCCGATTCAAATTTGAACAACTCTTGTTATCCAATGTTGTTGCATATGGTTAGTGATGTTACGATGCTACTTTTAATTATTTAGATACAAGACATTCTCTAGTTTTAGGCGAGTTGATTACATGCTTATTTTGCTAATAGGCGATGGGGATAGGGGGAGTCCAAAAACCTTTTACTTAATTTCGATGGAACTTTAACAGTGTGCCAAATTTGGTTCTGATCAGTCAGTCAAAGGGCCTATAGCGAACAAACAGACAGACACACAATACAAGTATATGCTCATAGGGACCCAGGGTCGTTCAAAGTTGTCTTTACAATTGTTGTTCATTTCGTACGGTATTGAAGTTGTAAAATACCTTTTCAGACACTAATACAATATGTTAGAAGTGTGAGCGCGTGTCAAGGGGTGCAGTGAAAGTGCAAATGAAAGTTTTAACTAATAAATAACGAATATAAAAAATATATATATATATATTTATATAAAGAGATGATGATGAGCATTAGATGCGCAGAAAAAAACAACGACGAAGAGCATAAAGTGTATAATTTGGTACTTGTAGGGATAGAGAAAGGATGAAACGTGTAATTAAACGCGCAACAAGTGCATAGTTCCGCCGCGTGCGAAAATGGTGGGTGGGTGAGCATTGATGTGAACAGCCATTAAGAGACGCAGTGCAAGTTATCGTTAGCCTATTCGTAATACATATATACAGGGTGGACCTTTTTTTTTATAAATGGGTTAGGTTTTTTAATTGACTTTTTGATGGTCATTGTACATGGCGAAGGTCAAGAATGACGATTTATAGGACACTTGTAATATAATAACGACCACCATTTTGTGTGTACAGTTTGTAATATGAAGTCGTGGATACTTTTTTCTTTTTTTAGATTTACTATTTTTTTTTTAAATGACAGGATATAATTTGCTCCATAACTGTCGTAAACAATGCACAAAAAATTTGTCATTTAGGTGTGTGTTTTTTTTTTCGTGTTTGTGTTAGTGTCGAGTATTTGGGATTTAAAAGTCCTGCCGAGTTGATTTTTAAACCCCTCGCGTGATATCGATTTCAATGGGTGGTTGGTTTTGTTTTGTTTTTTTGTTTTTTTTTGGTATGGAAAATGTGATGAAGGAAAAAATTGTTTATTATAAAAGCAACCTGTTAACGGGTCAGTTTGAATCCCCAGCAGATTCTGAAGGCCAAACAACAAAGGGGGAAAATTAAAAATGTTATGTAGTGGAAATTTGATAGGAAAAAATATATGTATGTGTATAGTATATGTATATAAAGGATTCGAAGATAGGAAGAAGTGTCACCATCTTGCTTCGAGGTGACACTTTGGTCGGATTTCAGCATTTTTTTTGTTGGTATTATTTTATTTGTAAGTTTTGTTTTGTTTTTGTCTGTAAGGTCTATGACTCCTGACTTGTTTACGAGTTAGTTAGTATGTAATTTTAAATTGATGCAACTGCAGTGGAACTTTGCAATTTGTCCACCCCTCTATTCGTACAACTCGCTATTTGTCCAACTAAATTCGACTCGCTATTCGCTCATAACAATTTTAGTAATATAGATATTAGCTTCACGTGTGAGTGACTTTGTGAGTTTGTAAGTGAGTGAGCTGGGAATTGAACGTATACTGACATATATGATAATGTACTTACTGTATAGTCCAATGGACCAAAAGACGCATAAAGTGAGAACCGCATAAATCTGAAACCGCACAAGTCCATTGTAGCAAGAATCGCACAAATCGAATAAAAAATTGCAGAAATCGAAAATAGAATTACTCAAAACTCAAATAAATTGAATATCGAATTGCTCATAGATCGCATAAATTTAAATTTGCATAAGCATTTGGAAAGTCCATTATGTGATGCTTGGTGGAACGAAACTCAAAACATCCATGTATGGAAAATTTGTAGTGCGTGACAGAGCCGCAGTGGCGCTGCAGTCAGTAATTTTCCAAAATGGTGAGTTCGAGCACTGCCGGAGGAAGCAGTGGTTCGAGCGGCCGGACACAGGTTGTGTAGTGGTATGCAAAAATAATAAATAAAATAAATAAATAAAAATAGAATGCAGGTCACATGAGGGAATGTTGCGGAACACATGGCGTGAGTTAGACTACCACCAGAGGCACCCATGTAGAGGTGCACGGACGTCATTATTTTAAAAGAAACTCACCTAGGCTCATTATCATTTCCATATTTAGTTATGGTTATGTACGTATTTACTTTCAAACTGTTTGTGATTTGATTGAAATGTTTAGATTTTCATCACTGTGGACACCCCTGTGTATTTCTTGACTGTTCATGAAGTTAAGTCAAGGTCACGACGCTATTCTTCGCATTTATATGGCCTACTGTCCTGTAGATTGTCCGAGAAGAAACGCAAATGTAAAACGATACTGTTGTTCTGCTTGCAAATTAATGCAAGTGTGAAACTAAAGACTCGCAGTTCAGATTGCAAAGAATTGAAGATGATGATGAAATTGAAAAAGAATAGTAAGATGATGGTTTTTTGATGTTCCCAAACAGGGCCCAGTCGTAAAATTTAAAGTTATGAACTTTGAAAAGTGTCTTGAAATAAAAATTTATGTGGGTACAAAAGTTCACGAAGAAGCGGAAAATGGCTATATAATGGGCCAATACATATATAAATATATTATATTATATATCTACCGTACCGTATGTTATGACACATTTTTTACAGTTATCACAGTTGGCTCTTGTAGCCTACTAGTCTCATCGTAGTGTTCGAAAGTGCGAAAAGTGAAATTGATATTCGAAATGTACAGAGTCCACTTGTTGCTTTTATGTTTTGTTTTATTTTTAGAATAAACTAGCTATATGCCCGTCAGCAATGACAGAAACATTTTAGATCATGTTGCTTGACAACATGACGTCATTTTAATGTATTATATTGAGAGTAATAATTGAGCAGCCCCTGCAAAAAAAATTCTGATTTCGATGTGACAGACATGTACATATAAACACACAAACATACAGACCAAGCAAATTATATTGTTTGATAAGTATTGCTTTGAGTTATTTATGTTACTGTAGTGGAAAATGTACACCTGAACCGGATATAAATAGCTTTACATGTAATGAAATCTTGTTGCCATCGGATATCTTTGTTGTAAACATTGTCATTGGAATTCATACTTCCATTCATTGTTCACGTGATGAGATTCTGATGAACTGAGTTTGTTGTTGTTGACCGAACGTAGTGACGGCTGTCGAAGAAGTAGGTCGAAATGACATTTGTCGTCTGTCTGTCTGTTCGTTCACTTGTGCGCCGATAGCTTCAATGAAGGCTTCAATAGATTTAAACCACTTCAAACTTGCACGACTGATTAAATTTGTGAACAGTTTACTCCAATCCAAAAATGATGTTGTGCAGGGTATTCAGTTAGCATCTATTATTTTTTGTTTTGTTTATCAAATAGTAACCTTTATAACTTTATAACTTGTTTCTGGAAATTAATTTTTTTTTCTTTTTCTTTTTAAGAAAGTTACTGGCAGGACTCACACTTTATTTTCTATTTACTATTTTTCGTAATGTTTATATTAGCTTCAATTGTAAGTGAGTTTCTACGTACAAAAACAAGACGACTCGATGGATTTTGATGAATGAGGTGTCCATGATTTGTTTCGTCTTAGTCTATCGAGCGACACTACATATATGCTGTTACTTGAAAAATCAATATGGTTGACGCTATATGCCAGTATATAAAGAGTGTGGTTAAAAAGCATCATTTACTTATTTTCATAAATTTTTCATTTTCACTTTGAATGCTAACAGAGTGAGGTTTAATCACAGAACTACTAGTTGTATAAATGAGGTGAATTTAATATCGTTTATATAATAAGAATAGAATTAGGTGAAGAAGAAGAAAAGGTTGTCAGTTGTAGATAGAATGAGATGATAATGTGTAAGTTGTGGACGAGGAAAAGTACTAGTCAAGGGCAGAAATGTGCGGAAGGAAAAGTGGGGAGGAGACAAAAGTGTTAGTTCTGTTGTTGGGAAACGGAAATTAAAACTTAAATTGTAACGAGGAAAATGGTAAGACATTATTTCAACGTTTATTTATTTTCTTTGTTATGCCATTGAAAAAAGAAAAATTAAATGTCTTATAATCGTTGCAAAATGTGTGTCAACCAACGTGACGAGAGTGTTTAGTTTTCAACCTAGTAGTAGTTTCAGTCTGCGAAACATGTTCATTCATGATGTCGAATGTCAACAACAACAACGA
This sequence comes from Cryptops parisi, assembly GCA_034695005.1. Taxonomy (NCBI): domain Eukaryota; kingdom Metazoa; phylum Arthropoda; class Chilopoda; order Scolopendromorpha; family Cryptopidae; genus Cryptops; species Cryptops parisi. The sequence goes on along the minus strand of JAQIWH010002229.1, from coordinate 1,078 downwards.
CAACGACTTAAAAAGTTTATTAAAAAATATTCAGAAATTGCCCCCACGCTAAGGAAAAGAGTGGTCATGTCTTGTTTGTTATGTTTTTTTATATATAGAGAGAGGACCCCAAAGGGTGCAATGAAATTTCCAAGTAAAAGAGAGACGCGTTGTAGCCAAGGGGAGGTCTTTGCGGGGGAGACCGAAATAGAGAAGCGTTTTAAGTTGCGTTTGGGTTTAAAGATGAAAAATTGTTTTTAGTTATGTAGTAGAAACAAGTTTTTTTTTGGTGCTTGTTTTGTGTCGTAACTGTCTGGGAAAATTTTTGTTTACTCAACAACATGACACAAATCGACCCTGTAGGTCTGTTTCGTACGAAAGTGTCTACGAGTCAAACGTGTAAAGTGTCACCAGTAAAGGTTTAGTACGGATATAAATTTAGTGCTGTTTTTTTATCGGGATTCGGGACCAAAAGTTTACAGAATAATGTTTACAAACAAGTAATTTTAAAAAACTACGTGTTTTATAATCTCGTAATTGCTGAAACAAGCACATGGATTTTTGTTGAAATATGTTAAGTGTTTATTTGGATGGATCGGTTTTATACTCTCAACAATGAATGGCTGCTCACCTAATGAGGTATTACACTTTAAGTAGATAGTAAACGATATATCGAACAAAAAAAGCATTTATTTTTGTGTACAACAATGTGTGGTGGCTTGAAATGGCTTCAACGATAGGTATATCGTCAACAAACGCTTGTCGAGAAAAAACGGATCCTTCGTGTGTCAAAATCTCAGAATTGACTGGACATCGATCCGTCTAAACTTAAAACAACAAAATGTTCCACGACCCCAGCCTATGCTCAAAATTTCAGCTCTGTAGGTCATCGGAAACCCACCAAAAAAAAAAAAGCTAAAAAAATGTTGAACCATTTCAACCTCAGAGTAAGTTAAATAAAAGAGGTGAAAAAACACAACTCGATAAAACTTGACGGCACGTGATTTGGCATTTTTTCCATTCATTAAGGCTGACTCCGACTCTTTGAACTCGGTGCCGCCTCAATACATTGGCGCTTCAGTCGGCAATGTATTGTCTA
>JAQIWH010002228.1:0-25834 GCA_034695005.1 Cryptops parisi | reverse complement strand
CCCTGGCTCTCAGCATTGGCGCGCTTATCGGCCTCTTCGTCGAAAACCCGCCAAATGTCGGCGCGATGGGGCACGACGCCATGGCCTATGTGCTGATGGCGGCCATTACCCTTCCCCCGAATGGCGAAAAACGATTCGCAACTGCGCACGCGCCAACAACTGCTGTCGTTTAAAGCCATCCACCATCTCCTCCCCCTCATCCTTTCCCCTACATAACACACTTTTCTAGTAGCAGTCACTAAATTCGACCGAACCGGGCTGACGCTCTTCACCACTTTCCACTGCTACTACTACTACTACAGTCTATGCACCACCCTTAGTACTTTCCGTCTGCTACCATTTCCTCGTCGTCGTCGTCGTCGTCCATCTCACCCAATAGTAAAGCCTCTACCACCCACCAGCCAATTCAGAATGGGGGACAAGATTTTTTTTTTGTCTTTTCTTTGCCACCTTATCCGTCGTTACTCGCGATTGGATTCCTCGAAAAAACGCGATATACGATATCCCATCAAAGGCGGAAATCTGCCACAAAGGAGACCATAATGATTGTTGTTTGTTTTGTCGTTTCTTTGTTTCCTTTTTCTCAACTTCTTCAAGTGTTTAAAGCTTCTAGTATCGTAATCGCAAAGCTCGGTAGGCAAGCTCGTCTTATCGAAAACTAACGCTAATTAGTTGAAGCAGATTTTTTGTTGTTGCTAATGCTTTTCTCGTTGTTTAAACAGTGAAAATAAAGTTCAAAGTACGTAATAGTTGTTGTTCACAAACATTTGTGAACAACATGAAAAAAACAAAAACAAAAAACCCTAAGAAATTACAAAGACGATGGCATCACCCGACTTCGGAAATTGCTTGAAAATTGAAACCGGAAATCGAACCTTGTACGTTCAAAAATCACAACAGCAAATCATTTTAACGTTCTTCCGATACAAGCAAAAAAAAAAAAAACAATTTCGATGGAAGACCTAAAAGTTGAACTCAAGTCTAACCTAACTGAAAATAAAAAAAAAGTTTAAACTTTTGTTTTGAAAAGACGTCAAGAGTGACAAAAGCACTGTTCGTTTCTTAAGCAGATTCGTACATACAGGGTGTACATAAATTACCTTCCCATTTCGCTTCTTGATAACACAAAAACAGAGATAGGTGAAATAAAACAGTTTGCCACATTATTGTCACCATCTGTGAAAGTTTCTTTTCTGCACGTGTTGTACATGTAAGTGGCGCACATGTCGTAAAAAGGTGCAATTATTAAAAACTAGTCTATAGTACGTCAAAATGACGGGAAGGTTTAGTTATTATTATGCAGTTTTAGTTACTTTAGTTATTATGCAATTATAACTCATGTTGCTTCGCAACATTTGTTGCAGTAATTTAATATTTTAACTCATATTGCTTTGCAATATGAGTTAAAAGTTAAATTCGTTAAAAAAAAAGTTAAATTCTGCTATCAAATCCAGTTGGTCTTTCACTGGTGTACCCTCATTTCTTCACCCGTTTTCTCACCCCATGTGCAGAGAGTTAAGTGAAGGGAAAGAGGGAAAAATCCACCCTTCTACAATCCACATTGCGCGCACACAACTTTGAACTGCACAAACTAAACGAATTATTATAGAAGATTGCGACTTCTCAGGAGTGATCTCAATATGTTGCATGGAATATAAAGTCAAAAACTGATACTCACTGATATTTCAGAATCAAATTCCAGAGTCTATCCCACCCACACATCTCTCTCTAACGTTACATTCAATCTAACGACATTTTAAATCAAACAACATATGCAATCGAACGCTATATTGAATGAACTAACGACATGTCCAATAGGCATTTTTATTCTAACTGCATATCATTCTAACGGAATGTTATATTTAACGGGATGTGCTATCTAACGAAATGTTCTATAAAACAGAATATTATATCTAAAGGAATGTTATATCTAACTGAATGTTAATGTAACAGGATATTCTACCTAACGGAATATTCTCTCTAACGGAATGTTCTCTCTAACAGAATGTTCTATCTAACGGAATGTTTTATTCATACGGATGTTATTTCTAACGGCATATCCAAGTTGTTGAATATTTATTTATTTATTTATATGCTGTTAGATTGTATGTAATATATATACCTACGCGTAACGGATAAACGAATTTTTACTTAACTCCTATTGGCAAAATTTGGCATTTTTATGCGTTCCATAATTTTCATGTTCAACCAGTACTTCATCACACATTTCAAATCCACGCCCACTTTATTTTAAAAGATAAAAAAGTCATTAATATAATTGCCGCCATTCAATATGGTGACACATGGTTTCAGTTATAGTCAGCTCAAAGTCCCAAAGACCACAATCAAAACTTTTCAGCGAAAATTTTTTTTTCTCTCTTTATTTTTCCAATTTAAAATTCCCTCGGAAATTGGACGATATGGTGAAAAGTAAAAGAGCGTAGGGAATAAAACGAAATAGAGAATGAAAAAAAAATGTGGAAAAAAACTACTCATGGAAAACATCATTAATTGGTCTCGTTAGTCGCAGCGCAAGGTGGCGCACGACATCCCCATTTTCCCTAGGGAAAGACTTGAAGAGATGTGAAGACGAAGAAAAAAACTTAAATGACACACAAAAAAAATGAAAAATAAAAAGTTCTTTCATAGACGGTGAGAATTTCTGATGACACTTCAAAAAATTTCGCGTCACGACGCAAGTAACGATTCGTTATCATCAAAAGCCAGAAGCAAAATAGGACGAAAGAGGACAAATTCAATCGAACATCTTCAAGGTACAATATGACAATAAAAGAAGAAGAAAAATACCAAAAACTCGACATTTCACTGATGCAAGACGGACGTAAGTGCACTCAATTTCACTTAATGACAGTCGAACAAGAAAATGTAATGGAATTATGAATGTCAGTCAATCGAAAAAACAAAACACGGGACTTACTCTTAAATCGTCCATATGGAAACTTTTCCCTTATATTCACGTGAAACGATAACCCGAGCTTAGTAATTAACAGTAAACAAACGCGAATAAGATAAATTTAAATTACCAAAACTAAAAATTAGAAATATTTAACTGAATTAACATGCATATTAAATATGTATTATGTAACAAGTTGAGGACAGTCTTAATCCATGTTTCATAATTAACGTAAAGCTACTCGTGGATAATTAGTTTTAGTGTAAAGTGACTCTTCCCCTTAGGACACGAAGACAGTAATTGGCCACAAACGTCATACACAGTGGAACCCGCTTGAGAAGTTTTTCAAAGAACACCAAATCAAATAGTTACGTGCAGAGCGGATAATGTCCCAAAAGAACATTCTTAAAATTATCATTTTATACAAAAAAATTATAATAATAAAATTAAACAAATTAATGTTTACAAATTTGAAAAATACAGCACGTAGCAATTAAGTCACATACAAGTTTGAAATTGTATACAATGCCTGGATTATATACATCGCCTGTAACATATACACAGATGCTAATGCTCATGTACTGTACAATATATACTGTATATGCAATCCTCTGTTCGAGGACAGCCCCCTACCTATGTCACAGACTATATCTATTCTCTCAACAACAAGTCAGTAAGGTTGTGCACGCGGTGGCAATTTAAATGGACAAGTTGATGATGAAGTGCTACTGCGGTTGGGACCGAATGAAGTTGGGAGAGGGCTCAAAGGATTGCGTGCAACGCATGCGCAATGTTGGTTGATGACGTCAATTCACGACGGCCTTTAACATTCGCGGGATGAAGTCGCACGGAAATTACAAATGGCGTTCATGGAGCAAGAAAATTCGGTTACACCGACACCCGAGCTATCTTTCGCCAAATACAGAAACACCGCTGATGATAAGAATCAATAAAGTGAAAAATAATAATAAAATAATAATAATAATAAAAATGAAAGCGAATGGTGTAATACGAAAAAGAGATAACTAAATAAAAGAAATGGGGAAGAAAAAAAAAAGAAAACAGGAAGGTTATTGTTCGAGCGATAATATTGTGAGACAACGCGTGGTGACCCGAATGACAACTAGCTCCCAATTCCCTCACCTCGTGCAACGTGTTAGAAAGGCAATTAGGGTTGAACATGGCGGCGTCGAACAAAAATAACCCTCTGATTGGGTGTAGACAAGCTACCCTTTCGATCATCCAACACGTAGCAATTGACGTTTACTTTTCACTTGAAATGCCCTTTCAATACATGTACACTATTAAATCTGTGACAGTATCATAAAAAAATCAGCTTATAATAGGTACATGACAATGTTCAGTACAGTGGGTTATGTTTCGTGAGTTAAGTACATTGCGATTCAGATATTCTCAAAACAGAGTCAATGTTACATCACGAATATAAGTTTTAGTGTAATATACAAATATAATTTTAGTGTCTCGTACACTGTATAGGATATTCTGTACACGTATATACATTATACAAGGTGTTTCGCTGGCTGTCGATCCCCACTTTTTTCTTATAACTTTTAAACTTATGCCCGAAATTCGGTAAAATTTAGCACGAAAATACCAGAGAAGTATGAGAAGCATGATGATCTCATAGCAAGTGTTGAAAGTGGTCGCCATTAATACTTTTCTTGCAAACGATAACCCATGTTATGGAGAATATTCACCAACACATTGAAAGTCACAGCCTCAATTTCCCGCTTTTTTCGTTGCAGATCCATATACGTCTGTGGCTTGTTGCAATACACTTTCCCTTTCAGTATACCCTATAGGAAGAAATCCGGTGGGGTAAGGTCAAGAGACAGGCAACCATGATGACTATGCGGTGAAAAAATGGGACTATTAATGCGGTGCCGCGACAGAGCTTGTCTTGATGCTATTGACGACCACTTTCTAACACTTGATATGAGATCATCATGCTTTTTATACACCAAGGTATTTCCGTGTCAAATTTCACTGGATTAGTTTAAAGGTTATAATAGAAAAAAAGGGGTTGACAGCGAGCGAAACACCTGATATCACAGTACTAGCTGTATGCGTATCAACAAATGGTGAGTGCTAGAATTGTAATCCTCCATTGTTGCGCTTCTATTATTTGGTTATTTAGTTCTATTGAAACAAAGAGCGTTAAATCCACTCACACACAGAGACAAATCTGAAAAACTATATGGGAGATATCTCAATACAATATTTATTTATTTATTTATTTATTTATTATTAAAAGCGTCCTCATGGGATAATGTACAAACAAACGACAAAAAGAAAAACTATAATGATAACGAATAACCAAAAAAGGCTAAGAGTCTACACGAATAAAATAAAAACAATCATATACAAAGGCAAAAATAAAGTAAAAATAATGAATTAAAAAGAACCGACATCTCGTGAGGAAGGACCTGTCCGACAATAGCAAATGACCTAGAAGCAATTAATAATTTCATAACAAGTGGGATACAATAGTGAGACGACAATAAACGACAATGAGACGACAACACTCGAATCACAAAATAATACAGGACCACAAATAAAACATAGCTCTCCGAGTAAATGATAAAACTTATAGTACTCGCAATCAGGGTACTTCGCCCCTCAACAAAATAGAAAGAGAAGAAAAACATAGTGAAGTGTCACTATGTTTTCATGCACTACCAACACAAAAGAAGGCGGGAAATAGGTTAATATACTTTTATGTAGTCTACAGTGTATTGTACTAGCTTCGCACGATGAATCATTCGTTATAGTCTTCGCGTTTTAACTGTTGCTATGCGTAATGTTGCTAAAAGAAAAGTTAAGTAGCAATGCGCTGTGTTATGTTGGAAAGCCTGAAAAAGCTGTAGCTATGCGCTGTGTTATGTTGGAAAGCCTGAAAAGCTGTAGCTATGCGCTGTGAGCTCAGTAAGAAAACGCTTTAGTGAATATAAGATAAGTTGATGAATTATTGTATCAACATGTCTTGTAAACTTAAAAAGGTACTTACATACATTATTTTTTTATAAAAAAATAATCTGTAAGTAGTTTAATCTGTATATAACGAAAAGATCATTTCTGTCTCCCTTGGAAAACGCTATCCTTATAATTTATTCAATGGTTGGAATAAAATGCCATACCGTCTTAGAAAGCTTATATTAAATAGTCCATGTCTCACCACTCGAAAAATTTATGAAATAGATAAACCTCTGTTCATGTATATTAATTTTATTTAGTTTGTTTGCTCTTTTGCAGCTATTGTATTTGTTTCTCCTTTTAATTTTATATGTTTGAAAAATAAATGCATACATATTTTACACTGATCTGTGTAATTCATATTTTGTTATATAATTTAACCCTATAGGGTGTAATATTATTGAATAAAAATAAAGATAAAACACAAAATTTGTACGAGGGTTATTCTCTGCAAAACCTTCGCATAAATTTAAAATCGCTAAAGAAAAACAACGCGGAGCATTCAATAACCTGTGCTACGCCGCACCTGCATCGCATAATAACGAAATTGTTTCGCCAGAGAATCACTCTCGTCTCATACGATATTAGTAAAATTGTATACAAAGAACTCGCATAAATCATGAACGTCTTAGATTTTAAAAAAATACTTCCTCCGTGTGGATGATCGAAAATATGATTTATATTTCGCTGTTTTTTGTCCCAAATTATTCTTTGCATTTTTCTCACAGTATTTTAATATACAATTAAAAATTTATGTAAATTGCATAAAGTATTAAGATATTCTTAATTCCAAGGTGAATTGTTTCATTACTGGTATGTTTACTATGGATATTATAGATTTTTTTATTTATTATACAGAGTGATACAAAATTAGGATTCCTTCAATATCAACCATATTTCGAAACAGAAGTACTGGTTTGAATTTTACAAAGGAAGTGGAGGGGGGGCGCCTTTGCCAATTAATATTTTTAAAAGAAAATTTCGTCAAACTAAAATAAAGTCCTTCCAAACCGAGAAACCGTAGACGAAGAGTTTTTGAAAAAGACCATAATAAATGATAAAACTCGTTGAATATCGGTAAATCAATCCCAAACCCAGCGAGCGCTATATTTCAGCGCTCTCATCACATCGAGAGTAGTGTACGTTTAACCAACGGGGATAGTATAGGGAAAAATGGAAAAAGAAAGAAGCAGAATAAGGGAACAGAAGCGACGTGTAACTTTGACAGCGTTTGTTGCCACAGCGCGTTTACGCTCGTATCAAGCGGTCGATTCCTCAGCGACGGATAATTGGCACGTGCGTTCGGAAACGTAAATCACAACGACGACGCTTAATTGCATCGAGCGGCGAAGGCGGTTCACCTTTCATTTCCGAAAAAGAGTGCCATCACCGGTGACGTCATCACCCCGATCCAATTACGTAATGGAACTTGAGGGGAGCCGTCGTACGCGCGGTGCCAGCCGACAATCAGACTCCATTATCAGATTCACAACCCAGAGCAAAACACACACAATTCTTCTCACTCCGACCACCAAAGAACAACCAATCTTATATATAAATAAAAGCGAATTGGCCCTTAGCTAGATCCATAATAGGTGCGAGCAAATCAAAAGAAGCTTGGAAAGAGAGACACGTTGAAATATTACTCTTTCCGAAAAAGGCTTTCGTTAAAGCTTATAGTTTTGTTTGTTTTTTGTATCCTGATATAAACCACTCGCACTAATGATACAAAAAATCTTCAATCCCAAAACTGCATACATACTTTAAGTAAATACTGTATCTACTTTAATAGACTGTGTGCATTAGGGAGGTCCTTGTTTTTAAGTTTTGAAAACGTAAACGTATCCTGGAACTGTTCCAAAATGATTTTGTTAAAATTTAAAGACGCATCCTGGATAAACGGAACACCATCTTAAAACTGTTCCAAAACGATGTTGGTAAAATTTGGTTAGCTATGTATAATATTTAGGGGTAGCTACCAAGATCTGAAAAACAGCATGATAATGCTAACAGATGTTTCAAACCAATGTTTCAAACTTTGATAGCAACCGCTATAATTTCATCTAAAATGAGACAAATTTTGCAATTTTTTAATTTTGTTGAATATCGGAACAAGATAAAGTGGTGTCCCTATTCAAAATAAAATTTTTGTTTTTTTCGCTCCCAATGTGTCAAACCGAGGTTTCCAACTTTAGTAGCGACCTCTAAATTTTATCAGAAATTCACCAAAATTTTAGGAATATTACTTTTTAAATATTGGAACAAAATAGGATGGTGTTCCTATTCAAAATAAAACTTTAGTTTTTCTCCCCATTATAAGGATCACCCTAATACGTACACTTCAAGCAGCAATGCAAGTGCACACTAGGTAATAATAGGAACGTCAAAGTACAAGAATCAGCAACTTTTTTTATGAATGGCACCAATTTGAAAATAAAACCAAAAACTACTTTAACAATTTTTCTTCAACCTTCTTGGCAATAGTTTATCGATTACGGTTGTTAAAAAATAAAGAAGTAACTTAAAAAAAAAAATAAAAACTAAAAAATAATACGACAAAAAACAAAAAACAAAAAACAAAACTCCCTAGTTTCCAAAGTTGGCTAATGATGCCATAATGCTGGGGATGGCAATCAATTTTTGGAGTTTCTGTTTTCGCACGCGCACCATTAAATGTGGCACATCGTCTATAGACAAAAAGGTTAAACGGTCGTAAAACGGTGTGGACACAATGATGTGAGTTTTACGAATCGGAAGTCGTTAAACGAATCGACAGCCTGGTCATAGTTTGCTAATATCCTTTTTTTATATCACCAAAGTTAACGCTATCCCTTTTTTACCGCTATTATGATACATATTCATTATGGAACCTACAAATTTACAAAACCTTCAAAAAAAAGTATACTTAAAACACTAACGTGGGTACTTTCTGGTTATAGCCAGGCCCAGTCTAATGTTGCTATTTGCTTGTACTTAATTATGGGTTTATCGTGCAGGTTAGGTTAGGAAAACAAGACAATATCATACGTTTAATACGTTTCTTTGATTTTCCTAATCTAACCTGCACAATACACCCATAATTAAATACAAGCAAATAGCAACATCAGACTGGGCCTGGCTATAACCGGAAAGTACTCTAACGTTTTACGGCTATTACTGTAATGACTATCGGTGTATAAGAAGTAGCCTACTCGATTTATGCGAGGTAAGTATGATTTGACTATTTTTCTTTGCCTATGTACTTTCGCAAATCAAATTAATAATTTTAAACAAAAAAAATAAGAATAATGTTACATTACGTTTTTTTTTTATGTACGTATATTAATCCTATTTAAATCCACAAAAAAATAGACGATTTAAAAAAACAAAAAACACTTACATAATAATATCACGTGGTTTCAACTCTCGCAATCCCTTAATATTCCACTACCACCATCATCATCATCATCATCAAAAGTAAAAAGGAAAGTTGGAAGGGGAAAAGAAAATTGAAATAAAGAGTCGAGAAAAGGTGAAAAAAAAAATATCAACGTTAAAATGAAATTTTCGTGGAAAAAATAAAATGAGAAAGAAAAGTTTTTTAGATGACGTTCATTTTTCATCGTTGCCCTTTAGCCTTCACCAAGACAACTAAGTACCACCCACCACGAACAAAAGTAAAAATATAATAGTAATATGAAAGAAAGAAAAAATAAAAATAATAAAAATAAAAACTTAGCAGGCGTACGTTATTATAATGATTATGATTCAACCCCTTCTTTCTTCCATTTCGCATTTTAAGTTCTCTCCGGATTACAGATAATGGCAACCCGCGAAAGAGTTGAATGGGAGTGCGAGATATGGAAATGAAATTTAAGGCCCCATTCACGTTGGTGCCCACTTTAATTTATAGCTCTCTTCTTGTGTTAAAAAAAAAGGACGCCATTTTTCGTTCTTAACCCATTTCACTCCAATTTTCGAAAACGACACGTCCCCGGTTTTTTTTCCGTTAATGTTCGACTATTAGAAACAACGTTTCATTATAAACTCTCTTTGAATTAAAAGCGCAAACAAATAAACAATACGCGACAAATTTGAGAAAAGTCATGGTTTGTTTGCTCTGTTGCGTTCGACAAACATCGACGTTTGTTTTTTAAATTTTAGAAATAAACGAAAACACAAAACGTTCGTCAAAAATTGGTCGAGATTATGATTTTTTTTTAGCGTTAACTTTTATTCGACAATATTACATTTAAAGAGAAATTTGTTTAGCGTGTTGTGAGCAAACACCAGTGCTGAAAGCTGATGACATCTGAGACTTTCTACTTCAGAAATGTATATATATATAAAAGGGACATGTCGCGGATCTCAAAAGCACGACTTAACACACGAAACGGGGCAAGTTTTAATTCCAATTAGTGTTAATCCCTTTGGCGACTAACCACGCCTAAAATTGTTCTTATGTCTCCAATGGAACTCATTAATTACAGACCTTGTCGTTGGCGGCCTTCACCAAAGATTCATTACCCACTAACATTAGCGCTCTTTGCATCCGACCCCGTTAATTCCAAATAACACTCAAAGAGAACCCTTATTTTTTTTCCCCCAAAGCCAACAATAGCTGAACAGAACAGAAAAAAATAACAAACTTTGTTAATATTTTCACAATGTTTGTAAAGTCAACGTTTATGAACAAATAGTCCAACCTCTTTAAACCGACACCTTTGATATTCGATGAAAGTTAGCATGATGCAAACGGCATGGTGCTGCAACAACAGTTTCTCTGCATGTCATTCATACTATGCAATGAAGTTTTTTATTTATTTATTTATTTATTTATTTATTTATTTTATTCGGCCAAATAAATAGACAAATTATTTTAGTTGTCGCGTGGTTAATTTACATACGAATTTAAAGATGCCCATGACAACTATGAATTAAAACAGCTCCACTGCATAGAGCTAAATAACTCACTGCATAGTATGAGTGACTTGCAGGAAAGTTGCTGTAGCAACATCATGCCTTCTAATCTTTTTTGTTGCATCAAGTTTTGTCTCGGTTGAACTGTTGGAAATAAATGAAACGACACTGGGTTATTAAACAAATTATTAAACTAAGTAACTAATTACATTTAAACAAATTTTATCAATAATTCATTAATAAAACAAAAAATCAATTATTGCCGGATAAGTAGGCACATGTTTCCAAATGTGCACCGACAATCAAACCTTTTCTGTGTAGACGATTTGATGCGTTATCTTGTTTGATGTCTCAATAATTCGACCATTACATGTTTTTGGTATATTAATCTTCATGCATAACTGTATACACATATAATGTAGATTTATTCATCTTCAATAAGTTCGTTATGAAGCTTGACTTGCGTATGCTGAGAATGAACTTCGCAGAAAGCAGCTGCATAAACCTCGCCGCTCTAAAAATTGTGCTATCACACATGAAGAATTATAGTTACTGGCTATATATAATATACACAAAAAAATAAAGCTAACACAGCGTAGGTTTTCGACTTAAAAAAAACCCTAACATACACAGCTTGCGGTCGGCCGTGTTTACGCACCACGCAACAACGGTACCTAATGAAACGGTAAAAGTAACACAAGAAAAAGAATTACCACCAAAGACGAGACGTGATAGGATACGGAAACGAATAATAGAGTGAAAAAGGAAAGAAGAAAAAAGACAATAAGAAGCGAATGATGCAGCAACATCAACAACAACAACAAACACCCGCCGAGTAAACCTCAATCAAACAACCACGTGTCTCCTCCTTAAACAAAAAAAAAAGTCACTGCACCAAATTAACTACAGACAACAAAAAACAAAACAAACCCCCTGAAAAAAAAATCGAAATAACCCAACTTTTACGATAACGTTCCAAACTTTTGATACTTTTATATCTAAGATAACACTTCCAATAACAATGAATCGAAAACTTAAAAGAAAGAAAAACGTAATGAAAAGTTGGGGAAAATCCAACATCGAGACGCCATGACGGCGCGCGTTGAGCGAATTGAAATTGCAAATTAGTTTGAAACCGGAGTTGAGTGTAATGGAGAAACGTGACGTCCGAACAATCACAGCAAGCCACCAACCAACCAACACGAATTTCATGGTTTAACATTGAGCAGTTGCGAATGAATCGACACGATTTCTGAAAATTAAAATGAACGCGGAAATGTCGAAAAACGGCAAAACGGGTTAGGTAACTCGATACAACTGACCATACGATAATAAAAACTAAACGACACCCAACCAAAATTGGTCAACGTTTTCAACACCAACGCTTACTTTACATGCGGCGCAACTATTGCTGAAATTTTTAAATTTCGCAACTAGAATTAAAACCCTCATCGTGCCCTTTGAAGCAACAAACCCGTAGGTTACCGATAACTTTTTATTATCATCGCTCTACGTTCCACTAGTAAACTAAACTTTTTCGAAAAATAAATGACAAGCTTGAAATAAATAACATTCTTTCATCAACAAACCAACAGCCAACAAAAATGTCTTTTGTCTCCTCTTCGCATTCCGATCGCGGTTTACCATTTTGCCCTTTCCAAAAATCGTCGACAACAAAATTCCCGAAAAAGATTTATAAACACTCAACTTTTGACGCAAATGTTGCAGAGATGAGAAAGAAAAAGTTTTGAATTTATCAAAAATGACTTTTTCAAAAAGTAAATCTCATTAGCTTCTAAAAGTTGATGTTGCCAAAAAATAAAAAGTTTTCGAAACATGTACTAGTGTAAGCTTCTTGTCGGTTCGTTTCTAGGATGTTGTGGTTGCAACGACACAAAACAAGCAGCACACGACCAACTACGACTAGTACTCTCGACAACATCCCTTCATCTGCTTTTATCTCGTTTTCCAAGTGGAATGCCAACCTCGGAGCTTAACGATTTTTCTATACACACAGTGAAAATGACAAAAGCCACTGTAATATTTATTAAGTTGACATCGAAATCTAGAAGTTGGAACAAAAATGTCTTCTTTTTTTTTTTTAAAAAAAATAAAGGGGAAAAATGAGAAAAATGGAGAGGGGGGTGGGGAGAGAAAAAGAGATTAATGAACGAAATGTGAGTGATGTAAAAACGCAAAAGAAGAAGAAGAAGAAAAATGGAAGAGAATTTAATCAACTTCGTACCGTTATGATGAGATTTTACGGATTCTAAAGTTATTTTTTAATGTTAAAAATCTCGTTAAGGTCGATGTTTTGTTTTTTTTAACCTTATTTCGAAAAAATACGGAAAAAGTAGCGTTTAACAAAAAATAAGAAAAAATTTACTCAAAACTACACAACAGCGTAGTAAATTGCAACGATGCTATTCAGGCTGATCAAAAAATACGGTAGAATTAGACTGGAAGGTGAATTTTGTGAATTTTGTGATGAGCGCCAACTACTTTAAAAGCAATTCAACTACTACTACTACTACTACTACTACTACTAATACTACTACTAAATAAATTAAATTCAATTACTAGTTAGCTACAATTTTGTAAAAGTAATTGCAAATAGTTTTTTTAACTACTTTTCTAGTAGTTAAAAAAAGTAGAAAATTGTAACTAATTTTCTCAACTACTTCTGCACTGTGTAGTTGTAGTTGCAACCGGCTATGATAAAAAGGTAACATTATTTTTATGTTTTAATAGTTATTTTATTATTTGTTTCAACTTTGCCGACTTTACGTAGCATGGAGAAATGCACGAAAAACAACCATATTTTCAAACAATTTGTTTAAAATCTTGCATCTTCTTGTGGTAAGTATTTGACCTGCCATACTAAAAATAGGCTTTACAGTACAACTGCAAATTTTTCAAAAATTAACAGTAGTCATTGAAGCTAATGAAGCCAATGAAGCTAATATGGAGCGTATAAATTTTGTCAGTATAAATATGCATTGACGTATGATTGAACCTCAGTTAAGTTAATTTTTAAATGTATTTAAAAATAGGCTTACTATGCATGTTAGATATATAAAATTAGTACCGGTAAATTACAATTATTATTCTCTCAAAATAAAATTTTTCCGTGTTATAATGCACTATGGAGGTGATGATCTGGGAACTACGGATAACATTAACATCACCATAATCATCATTATTATCATCATCATAATAAATGTATGCTTTTGACAACTTTTATCAATGAACATCGATCATTTTAACATCTATTTCTACTTAGGTTTGAAGTTTGTCATTGTTCAAAATTGTTCCTGAAAACACGAATTTAAATGTGGAACATTAGTAACAAATAGCAAACATTTCGAAAACAGAACCCGATCGCGTGCATACTATACACATACGATTCGTCAAAACTGCAAATCATACTTGTCACGTTCGGCAGTCGAACGACATTGTAACTTTTTCGATAAAAGGACCTCCTAATAACGCTCAAAATGCTGCAGCACTCAATCTGCTCAAAGTAATCAGTATTAATTTTGGCAGAATGCAGACAATATATTTCGTAAAAGTCTCACTCACTCACTCTCTCTCTCTCTCTCTCTCTCTCTCTCTCTCAAAATGGTCCATCCCCGGGAGCGATAGTGCATCACAACAAGATTGACATTTCCACCCAATCGCCTTTTCGTGACGAGATCGTGATGAACGTTAATTTAATTATCATGAGCTTGATTAGCTTGCCTTCGACAAACCACAATGCATATTGATGTTAGAGCAATAAACAACTCGATGAGCTTCTGACAATTCAGTTTCCACTGCACCGAACCCTTAAAATATACCGTGCTGTTCCACTCTTCAAATTTATAATATACAATCGATAGCAAAATGACCGAAACAATCGACACCAATAGACAGCCTGCACCCGAAATCTTCAATCACCGAAATGGTTTATTACACTGATAAACAGTGTTCAAAATCACTGCCAATAGATATTGATACCCAAAACAATTATTATATTGATGGTGAATGTCAGCTCGAGAACATCGGTTTTTTACTTATTGAAAAGATCCAATTAATATAGTTTTTCCCAACCAGAAAATTCGTGGTATAAGATTTACGAAGCACGATAATGAGGCTCTCATTCGATTGATCACATACATTTTGATCGTTTTGATTAAAAGTTTGCAACTTACCAAATAACGACCACTATGAACATCGTCTTTATTCTTCAAAATGACGTCATGATCGCACTGCTATAGCAAACATCCACAAGTGTAATCGCTTTATTGGTTTCCCCACGACAACTAAAATTTTGTCAACAAGATTTTTTTTCTCCAAACATATTTGCCCAAAAGCATTCATGAGACGAAAACGAAGGCAAAAATGAAATAACAAACACGACGTAAAAACATGTTTCTAATGAGATCTTGATCGCTTTATGCGGAAAAATTTAATTAGTTGCAACCTTATTAGTGAAAATATCAACATCGTAACAGATATATTGTACCGTACTACAGTAGCAGTGAACGTCATAACGAAAATAAATCACACAAAAAATTATTAAGCGCAACTTCAAATTCCAAGCATGTTTTCACGATTTATTCAAACATTTTCACGATCTACTCATATTTTTGACGACTATCTTCACAGAAATCGAAAACACGCCCCACCCATTGGTATACAGAGTGTTTCATGACCTTTGTTACAAACTTGTAGAACATGTAAGAGAAGGAGGGGGGGGAGTCCGAAAAGAACAACTTTCTCTCACGCAAAACTCTTCGAGAAAAACAGTGGTCCTGAAACATCCTGTATGTACTTGGTCTTAGCTAGTACACCAATCTTATTTATACCTTCTTAATACTGTATATAGGGCTTGACAGCGCCGCATAACAGTTCTGGGTTCCCAGTGGCAATGTATCTTTCCACCACCAAAGCTTAACGCAATGACTTGGTTAATAATGACTTTTTTAACCAAGAAATACCCAAGTTACTATACGGAAAAAATAACGATTATTTAATGTTTGATTGAATGATTATGTCGGTATCTGTTCCTATTTATAAGCGTATACGTGCAATAACAAAAAAATGCATATAATACATGTACTCGAATAATCAACTTTTTTTTTGTTGAATAATACAAATACTTGAAGGATCTGATGTAAAAGGATGTTAAGTATCATTTTCACAAATTAGAGGAAAACTCGTTTAATGATCTGAACTTGCCTTGCTGTCTATGTATTACTTCACACTTTTTGCACTAATAACTTGCACATATTGTGATTTCGCTCACGCGCTAGGAAGGCAGAATTGCACCTAACACATTCGAAAATGTTTCCAAGTCATTTTTTAACAAAACTGTTACTGAACAATCTTTTATACCAGGCTCTTCAATTTTATATACCCTCCCCCCTCCCAAAAAAAAAGTAGTTTTGAGATTCACATTTCAATATTATCGCCTTGTATAATACGGCAGTAACTTTGGGTCGGCCGATAGATAAATGATAAACGATTCTTGTTGGGATTTACACTTGTTCGAATTCGATGATGGCAAAGTTTAAAAGGGTCTTCTCAACTACACTACACGTTACACCCTGGTGGTCAAAGGATTAACCGACTCGGAAGGCTTTATCCCGAAAGGATTTGTGGATCACTACGAATCTTAACTACCTGTAAATCACGCTGGCGCCATGACGTCACGCGGGTCATTTCCTAAGGAGGATTAATAGAATGAAAAGTTGCCTTTTTCAAACCGTCACGACATGCAATTCGAACTTTGCGATGACAAACGACGACACTTTCGTCCGTACTGCGCGAAAATTAACAATAACGATCGAATTTTGAAAGAGTGGATAAAAAGACAATGAAGTGGGGGACATTAATGAAGAGTGACAAATAATTCTTGTTATGCGTCAACAAAAGCTCTCCCCCCCCCCCTTTCATCGTCGTCGAACTTTTCATCACAAAACAGCTTTTGTTCTGTCGGTAGCTAATGAAGATGGCAATGGAGAAATAAATAAAACACAAAAAGCGGTTGGAGGGTATTTGTATGTATGTATATAATGAATAAAAGAAAAAGGAAAATGCAGACTAAATAAGCGAGTGGGAAAGGAGTAATTGCTGTTAATTGGTGCGTGCGGCAGAAAAATGAAGAGAATGAACATAACAGAATGTGGTAAACTGTATATGTGGAGGTTACTAATAACTATGAAAAAAAGAGAAAAATCACAACCTAATTGGTCGGGCATGCTGGAATGCGTTCTATACAGGATTCCATCCAACAAAACAAAAAGAAAACAAACGAATAAACAAACGAAAAATAAAACGTTTAACCACACAATCGAAGCAATTTCCGAACTTATATGGTCGTGGATTGTTGATTAGCCATCAACAAATTTTACAACACTAAAACAAAATTATTTTGTAAAATCCTCATCAGTTTGTTAGCAAATAATACACGCGTATACATACAGTAGTCAATATCAATTTATAGTGTATAACTTAAAACTTTTGACTTAAACGAACGGTAACAAATAATTGAAGGCTTGCCCAGAATAACGTTGCATGTAACAATTCATAGTTTAGAGTACATGGCAAAAGAAGTATTCAGCAACACATTAATTGTCACATATTAGGTGCCCAATTTCGAAGAGATATTTTATTTTATTTTTATTTTATTATTATGCATCCCAGATAAAAAAAAAATTTAGACGAGTGCAATAAAGAGATTAAACTCTTAAAAAAAACAAGTATTATATATGCATGTTTTAAATAAGTATGAATTTGTCTATTGACAGCACTAGTTAGGCCCATCTATGAGGCACAGTTTTCCATAATAATCTCAATATTGAATTTTTGTAACATACAACGTTATTCCGGGCACGCTTTCAACTGTTTGGCTCAAGCAGTGGTGTCATGCGTTTCAAGAGTAGTTCTAACAATGGTCACGATAAGAATCCCTTAGACAACAATACCCATGTGTTTTTACATCTACTATAATAATTTGTTATGTTACTGACACCCGATTATATCACTCACACTAATAAACCTCATTGGCTCAGAGAAATCACTCAATGAGAGTAAATGGCGCGAAATTTTAAAGTTATTTTCAAAGTAGAGTAAGACCTACTTAGGAATGTGTTTTCTTGGTTTGTTTGACCATGAAATTCGGGAACCCAACGACAGGACATTCGACTAGTCCAGGCTAGCTATGTGCCCGTTGGTTAACGGGTTGTTTACTAGTTGGTTTATAAATGACCAAATTCAAAACAATGATTAAAGGTTTACTTAAACAATGATGCCAAATTAAAAACAAGTGCTTTCGGATTGCAATGGTCATATGAATGTTCTGTTCTCGGGGTGATTTATGGTTTGTTCGTTGTTGTTTTTTTTATCATGTGTTTTCATGTTGATTTAAACAATGGTAACTTGACGCCAAATTTTAAACAATAGACAATGTTTCCAGATTTCAAATGAGCACGTGTCCTAGTTTGATCTTTCTAAACTAACGCTACATAGTTGTGTTGGATGTGTGATTTAAGCGATTGTCATGTTGCCAGCTGGATTCACGTCTTCCAGTTCTCAATTAAAACCCATGGTCACTGCAGGCTATGAATGGTGAATTTTTACAGAAAAGTGAAACGATCATGACGCATTGTTCCCAAAACTAAAAAGATAGTGGGGGTTAGGTTGGTGAATAGATTCGCGGTGTTGGCGGGGGCTTTTCTATTCTGGTCCTAAGATGAGATTAATGGACTGTCACGGTTTTAAATGAGGGATTAGCATTGAAAATTGGATTTGCCAGTGGGTCGTCATTAACCCTTTCAATCATCACTCACGACGCTGTAATAATAACTACAGAGCTTAGCTTTTGAAAATTAATGGAAAGAACTTTTCAAATTAGTTTTCGAGTTAATTCGCCAAGAGAGAAAAATTTCTCTACTCTTTTTTTTTCTTTCCTTTTAATTTTCACTCTCTATACAACACAAGCTAAAACGTCGGGGTTTGAAAGATTTAATGAGTTCCGAATTTAACAGTTAATAATGGCTAAGAGGAGGAGGAGGGGGAGCCTTTCAAAAGCAGAACTTTTCGAAACGTTTCGATGCTTGATGCGATTCTTATCGCCAATATATCGCCTGTGTTCATCGCCACGCGCTGTTTCTAATAAGCTCGAGTGGCGCTTTCATCAATGACGCGCGAAAACCGGAAATGAGCCTCGTTTCTAAGCAGGACGGAAGTTGGATGAAAGAGCCGCCGTTTTCCTGTTTTCTATCTACCTTAAAGTAAACGGTATTATCATCTTCTTCATCATCATCATCACTGCGCATGCGCTCATCCTGATGCTAGCAATCAAAGGCAGCAAAGCCCGAAAAATTAAGTTGCAAATTTCGACCAAATGGACCCATTTAGTTTAATATATTCCATCGTCAACATTTTTATAAGAAACACTGCACCACTTTATAAAGATGCAACCACAGTTTCTTTCGCTACTCTTATTTGTTTTAAACTGGAATATTTTATAATACTCAGTAAAAAACAAATAACTTGCCTTAAAAACTGGAATATTGTTCGCACAAAAATCAATTAAAAATACAACTCGAACAATGTAAAACATAAATCGAACTGAACACGTTCTTTGAACCATGAATACAAGCCATTTTTCATCTTGGTTATTTACCTTCAATTTGATCAACTGAACAATTTTTGGGCTACAAGCTACAGTACTTACTTCTATACAGGGTATTTCAGAACAACATTTACAAACTTGTAAGCATGTAAAGAGTCCGAAAGGAGTAACTTTATCCCTTAAGAAAACTTTTCGAAAAAACTCGTATCACGTGATAAGACCCTATTCCCCAAAGCTCTCTTGATGTTGGGCTCCACGCAATACGCAGATGTGTGAATGGGATGCATTTCGGTCGCTGCTGGTTTGTAGCGTTGGTGATGCGTCGCTGCATAAATTAATATTGGTAGTATAATGCAGGTATGACACGATCAACTTCACCACAATTTTAGTGCAACTTTTACATAATCAACTTATAGCAACTCACTACTGGTGACGTCATTTGTGGTTTTTCTAAGCATCGACTTATGAGTTGCAGAGTTGATGTTTTTGTGAACGAGCCACAAAATTTGAACTAGTTGCTTCGGAGATAGCCAATCACGAAGTAGTTTGACCACGTGGTTCGGCAGATGCGATTTTAGAACATTCAAGCAATATTTTACCCTTCGTGATCACGCTACCACTACTCGAAATACATCTAATCGGGTTCCACGCAGCGAAAATTGCAATGGAGATTATGCCAACAATTTTAAATACAATATAATTCCTTCCATAAGCTACATCTTCATCTCAAATAACCATCGTCGAGTGTTGATATTGAGGCAATATATCATTTCCACTGGGGTGCATAATTTTTAAAATGCTTGTAAAGTTTATTCGTTGATCATTTTCGTACGAAGCGTGGCAACCATGCGAGTCACGAGTTGCTTCAACTCAAGTTGATCGTGTCAGCGACAACCAGAAGCAACTGAACATTGCAACTAGTTGTTCATGATGACGTTATGATGTTTCAGATAAATCACATATTTAAAATCGTGGCAAAGTCGATCGTGTTATACCTGCATAATAATTAACCAGATCTTTATGTATATGACAAAAGTTTCGACTCAACGGGAGTTTTCCATTATTACGTGAATACAAACAATTAAATCCACGGATTAATAAGAACGTGAGTGCAAATAAAAATTACAGCAATAAACTGCAATGGTGGAGAACTGCTCACTATATATTTATCTGCTAGTAGATGTGTTACCATACCAACATAAACATAACTAATGAGATAAACTAAAAATTGTACACAAAGAAAAATAAACACAAGGTACAATATTACACTCTTGACGCCTCGTGGTTACCATTTCCACTACGGGGTTCATTTCTAGTTCTTTAATAAACCAATGCATTTGTTGAGCCCCTATCATCCCTCTACGTTTGAAACAGAAATTTTGCAGCGACCGGATTGCAAGGTTTGCTATCCGTCCACACGTGTGCATTGCGTGAAGCTCACCACCAAGCGACCTTTACCATTGTATCACGTGATGCGAAGTTTTTGAATGAGAAAAGGCTTTCGCTCCCCTCTGCATGCCTTAGAATTTTGTAAACGAGATGCTGTATTTTAACATAAAAGGAAAAAAAGTTAAAATCACTAATTTTATTCACCCTGTAAAATTTGTACAAAAAAACGATAAACTTGTACAAAAACAATACAGAAAAAGCAAGCACACGGAACAAAAGAAGTTCAACTTCAAACTTCATTCTTAATTCTGAAGACTTCCCGTTTGACGAACATACCAAATCCCCACTTCACCTTTAAACTCAAACGAATGTTAAAACTTGAAACTGCTCTATGTAAATCGATGTTTGCCGTGGTCTTAAGACGGCTACAGTTGAAAGCAAATGCGTTTATAATAAAGCCAAATGAAAAATCGTTACATCCACACAACCAGTGTAAAACTTTCCGCCTTTCCCAAATCTCTTCGGTAACCTTTTCCCTTCACCTTTTAACCTCACTTACGCCCAATGATCAATGTTCAACTGTCAACTTGAAAACCAACAAGATGAATTTCTTAAGCATTTTGACCTTTATTTTTGTTTGTCTTTCTAAACTCAGCGATTTGCAGTTCGACAAAGTTCGTCATTCCTCAATGACCAAATCTCTTCGATAAAAAACAAAAACGAACGTGTTGCAAGTAAGAATGCAATTCTTATGTTATTTACTTACAGGTTGCGGACGATTAATTATAAGGATAACGATACTATATACGAGACAATTTTCTATATAACAAAAAATTGGGAAAAACACATTTTATTCATCTACCATCCTTTTATTTTGTTCAATTTTTAACATGCATTTCTCAATGAGACGTAGAAAAATACAAATCGGTCTAAAAATTAACTCTACTAATAGATACAAAAAAAAACATGAATATTCTCCAATTTATTAGTTATAACCAACTTATGGAAATAGCCAGGAGTTTCCAAAATCCCCTACATCCTCTTTCTTTTATTACCTCATTTACAAAAATTTCACTTGAATTTCGTGAAACAAAACGTTTCAAAATAGTTCCTAATGACCAAATTCCCCATCACTGTATGAAACGTTTTCCCTACAAATCTTTTTCATCTTGGGACGACTTACCTTTTTACCGTCGGAAAATTGCATTTACATGCTCTCATCCCAGTTGCTCCACCCAATGTTTACATTTTAACAAAAAACTATCCAAACACATATTATTTAGCAACAAATTTTGAAATTTTTATTGTAAGTTTTTTGTTGTATAATGTTATTTATGTCTCTTCGAGACGAAAGTTAATAATAAATAAATAAATAAAAAAAATTTATGGTCAAATTTAGGATGCATACCAATGTAGGTGTAGGAGGGAACAAACACCAAAGTACTCGATTATATCGAGTTTAACATCGATATTGACGTCACATCTGTCACTCAAGAATATTTTACTTATATAGATTAAGCATTTTAATCTATATAAGAAAAATATCTTTAATAGATATTTTACTTATATTTAATCAGGCGTTAACGTGAGTTTATCGATTAAGCATTTTAACAATTCAATAAGTTACACCATAAAATAACATTCGCGTAAAACGAGGGAGTTCTTCTGAAACTTTTAGCAAAGTAGCAAACATAGAACTCGATTTAATCGAATATAATGTCATACTTTTTATTTATTTTTATCTTCAATATTTTATAAATACAATTCAGAAAAATAACTAGTTGATCAATAAAATAATAGGCTCGCAAACTATATGCGGAGAAAAATTTATCGCATCGAATAATAGCAAAATTGCCTATACGGAACTCGCATAAATCGATGATAAATGGATATATTTTTGTAATTTTTATAATTTTATATTCAGAATATAATTTAACTGTTTTAAGTTACTGACTCCGTTAATTAATAAGAAATTTCACGTTTTAATGAGTTTCACACTTTCACTATTTCATGAAATAACACATTGGATTTGTTTAAATGGCATTTTTTGAATTCTTTTTTCCTTAATTCGAATTCTTTTCCCATTTGAGGAATTCAACAAACAACCAAAAAAAAAAAACTGTATAGACTACCATTTGCGACATATTGGCACCGTTAGCAATGAGAATGCGTATATTATGGAGATCAAAATGGTTCACAGATGTGCCCACCAACAATTCCCCTTTGTTTTGTTCCTTACATTTTTCAGATGGGATCATGCGCACGCTCGACCATTATTACATTCAGACAAAATACGGTTCACGGAGTGTATGTACCCATAGTGGTGGGGTTAGAAATCCTATCCCTTAATTGTTCCGGCGAATGGTGAAAAGGTTGAAATCGATCGAAGTCATTCCATCTCAATTTACGAGACGCTTAGAAGCCCTAAGTGGGGCAAAGGCAAATCATGCATTTTCTTCTTCTTCTTCTTCTTCTCTACCACTAAGGTTCAACTTTCGACCTGCTCATTTTCGAAGCTGTTCACTTTGGCATTCATTAAGCATCGCAGCTTGCCTTTGATCCGATGTGTCGCGATTGCACTTCATCAACCCTTCGGAACCTCTGACCACAATTTCGAGAGCGCAATTACTCGCCCAAACACCTGGGGATTACGGTAGCAAATCCCACCTGTGACGACGACGACGAAGACGAACAATTAAACCAAGGGGAAAACGCCATCTTAAGAAACAGAGCCACGACGACCAACTACTTATTAGAGAGGTTGCGCCAGAGCAAATCGTCAATAAAGAGACGGTGTCCTCCAGCCTCTCTCGTCTCTTCTGTCAAGATTTCCTCCTCCTTCGTTCATCCTCCTCACACATTCCTCCCGCTGCAGCACAACCATTTTGTTGGTAGCTCGAGCTCAACACAACCAATCAGCATATTCATGATGAGGGACTGTGCGCAACTCCGATGAAATTACGAATGCGGTCAGGGATCGTGCAACTTGTCCAATCTCGGTTGGGAGGACGTGATAAATTTGTCGAGCAAGCAACCTCGTGGCCCCCAACCCCAGTGAAATAGAAAAGGAAGAACAACCTTGTCTGGGTCTTCCCCTCCCCCCGTTTCATATGCATGGTGCCCTTACACCATGTTTTAATAAAGACCCCTCGAATTTTACAACACCTCCCTCCTTCGTTGCTCCGTCGCTGTTGCAAGAGATGATGCAAATCGAGAGAAGACTCGGGCCTTTCGGGAAGTTAGCAGCAGCCAAGCGTAAAATGAAACCTACGAGGCTCACACAACTAACTATACCACGAGTGTACTGGAAATTTAATGAATAATAAAAGGAAGAAAAAAATAAGGCCAAGTGAAAGTTGATTGGTTTAGAAGTGGTTAGTGACGCGAACGAAACGTTGAACGATGGAATGCGCCTCGGGTGAAATCTCCAAACAGACGAGTTTCATCACAAGGTGTTTGTATGCGTATAAAGCAAAATATATTACCAGTTAAAATTAAACGCGCATCACTTGAATTCAAAGTGTCAGCGTTGTAGTGTAGCATAAGCGAACCTAGTCAACTAGAATAATAGACTGTAATCGGTACCAATACTTCCTAATTATTCTAGCATGGTGCTCCCAACCAACTTGTTTTCAATATCGGTTTAATACAAAATGTCTAATTAAAACTATAAAGTATGAAATCAAAAAAGAGAAATAAAGTCAAAATACCTTGTTAAAACACAAACTTGAAATGACCTCATTAACCAGTTGTGAAAAAACGATTCGTACACATTCACAATATAATGACCGATTTTAACGGCATTTCACACATTAACAGCATTTTATGACATTAAGATAACAATATGCAAGTACCTCAAACTAACGAACAAAAATCAAAGTGCTGGCATTTTTCTATGTTTAGTACGTTCTGATCGGTATTTCTAAATTTATAACCCTATTCTAATAACAGCCATTATAACACTAAGTTACGTCTAGTCAGTGTGTTGTAATTTGTAACGGTGGTAGTCTAATACAAACATTAGAAAAGAGAATAAAATACTGTCAAAAATAAGCTAAAAAACCAAATGAAGAAACTCATTAAAAAATCAACATCATTTTCGGGCCCGCTTATTCCGGCGGGTCGCCGGGGTCGCGGTGGGCAAGCCCACGCAGCACGGACCGCCATCTCGTCCGATCCTCAGCCGCAGCACAAACATCGACCCAGCTGTTATTTTTTTAAAAAAAATGAATTTAATTGAAATTGAACTGAATTGAATTTTATAAGAAATTCATTACAAAAATATCATATTCATGACGTTCGGTCAACAATAACGCAAAAAAAGTGCTCAAGATTAAAATATTGATATAGTCATTTTTTGTGTAATAGGTGTAGGCCTATGTCTCACCGAAAATTCAAAACATCAATTCCATTAAACTATTAACATCTATGATCACAATAAGCGGCGTTCAGTACATTAAGCATTTTTGCACCTTGTGCAATTTTAAGCATTGCAAATTTGTAATGCTCGGATATTAAGTTTTCCAGGAAAAACTATTACAAACTCTGGAAATGGGCATTAAACATTTAGTGTCCATTTGTTAGGAAACGTCGCAACACCTGGACATTTATCTGTCGGGCACAGACGTTGAAACAAAAGTGGACTGTTTAAACAGCGTGCCAAACCGCTATTGGTAGTAAGGCAGTTTGAACGCACCTTGCGGTGTGGTAGTGATAAAAGGTGAGCTTTTCTCCTCCGTGGGTGAGGTCGTCGTTAGGGCCATATTAGTGCGGCCCATTTAACCTCGTCATCCGGGTAATTTAAGCATGTTGAGGTTGCAAGGGTCATTGAAACCCTTCCGCTCGTTTTGCCTTCTTCCAAAACACCAACACAAAAGGTTATTATTCTACCAAGAAAAGAACGCGACAAAACCACCTTCATTAGTTTCATCCGGTTCAGATTTGCTGCTGACCATTAAAAATATATATATGTATATATGTATGTATGTATATACGTATGTATGTGTGTGTATATA